>JAVQKC010018467.1:0-20743 GCA_036025475.1 Philypnodon macrostomus
TTTTTATATTGTTAACGAGCAATTAAGAGGCCTCGCCCCCAAACCATGACAAACATGGGGAGGGCCTATTTGACTTTTTTGATTTGTCTGGAAGTTTGTGAAGAATGTTTTTGACAAATTTTGTAAAATTCCCTAAAACTACAATCTTCTTTCAGTCTATAGGGGGTGCTGTAGAGGTAACTGCCATCATATTAGTCAAATGTGTTCAGGGCTGTACCAAGTTTCATTGCTCTCTGCCAAAGTAAGTGTGTCCAGTGTCCCATAGGGGTCATAAACATGGGGGCGCTATAGAGGCATTCTTTATTTGACCTCTGTAATTTGCCAATTTACATTAAATATACAATTGCCCGGATCAATGTGCCAAAATTCACACAATTTTGTTTATTTTTAGCAGGATTATTGGCTCAATAAAAGTGCATCAAAGCATTAATTTGTTAATTATTTAATTGTCACTAATCGTAGAAGTACCAAACTCAATCCAGTTCTGCATTTTCATGATATGTACCTGTGTGCAAAAGTAGATCCAGCAAAGACAATTTTGGCCTGTAATTAATTTATTACTTCATTAATATTCATCATAGAAGAACCCAAATTGATAGAATTCAGCGACTTTATAGTATGTATGTGTGCAAATGTTGAAACTGATCCGGCATTTAGTTTTGACTTATCGTGTTCACACGTGCAATCTGCGGATGTGGACCAATGTGATTCCATAATATTGTTGTTTCAACGCTATAAATACATATGAGTTTTGGTAGATATGGTCAGGCCAAATCTAATTCACTTTTTTATGGAAAATTTCAGCAGAATTTCACAGCAGAGGGATCAAACAGACTTGCCGCTTTTTTGTAGCAATTTCTTCACTTTTTTCTCTTTGAGTATTACAATCTTGTCAAAATACAACTCACAGGCAATCACAAAAGATTGCAGTCTCTATACATAATAATTTTGAAGGCTTTTATGCACCTCAATTTGTTTTATGCCATTATTCAACAACTTCGGAATTTATACAAGCCTCCAAACCAGACAGAAGCTCTTAAGCTTATCCTATGCTTTGGCAGAAATGTCTAACCCCCATTTTTCAAAAAACAAAATCCATCTAATCAGGTCTGTGACAGGCCACACATTTATCTGATACAAAAATGGTCTGGACTGATAACAAAGGTGAATGTGAGCTAGATTGTTAAAAATGTGATAACCCTAATATAGAGGTGCAAATCTGGGGCATAAATTATATAAAATTATTTGGATTTAAATTGTGCTTTTTAAGACAAATAAGACTTTAATGTGAGTCTATACTAGTGGTAAGCCTGAGCTGTCCTTTGGGCAGGCAGACAGAAATGTGGCAGCCATCCCATGCAAACCTCTCTGACCACCACTAAACACTCCACCACAATCGCACAAACATTTTCTTACATGGACATGGTCGGTGAAGTGCATGCCTTGCCCAAGAACACACAAACTGTATAAACTATGGTGAAAAAGGAATAGAACAATCAGCCTTCCAGTTAGTAGGCTGCTTTCTATTTCTCCTGAGTTACTCCTGCCTAAAGTTTGTGAAATTAAACAGTACATTTTCTATGTATTCTCTGCTGCAAAGTCGTAAATTTTAAAACACATTAGGAATTCCTTGAGGTTGTTTTGAGCAGCGGCTGGAGGCAAGGAGACAACACTCTGTCTACTAATAGTTATTATAGACTGTATTGTCTGTTGTGCACTGTAGGGTATTATGCAGAACAGGTGCAAAACCATCCGATTTTAGTGACTGGCCTCAAGCCCAAGTGTCTCAAATGTATTGGATGTGAGAACAGCAGCAGTTTGTGGTGTTTATTGACTGATGACGAACCACAGGAGTCTTTCAGTATCATTTACACTTGTCTATGAGGCACTGGGGACACTAATGCCATCTCACCCTCAGGTAAGTATGAATTTTGAATAAAGAACTACTTTTTTTTATTTACATTTTTTTATATGAGCTCACTTACGTTGTTGTGAACAAATTAGATACAAGTTAGGTACCATTTTCAATAGCTGCACCAATATAAAGATGCCAAGGTTAGTGCTGCCAGGAGGTCTAGAGGAAGATCAAGAGGAGATTAATGGAAGCAATCCTTGAACAAAACAGCCAAAATGGATAATGGACCAGAAAGTACCCCAAAGCAGATCACAAAAAAAAATTAGCTGGTAAGAGAAACAAAGCAATCCACGATTGGTGATCAGTTATGGCATAAGGTGGGATTTAGGTTTGCCGATTCAGAAAATTTATTAAACTGTCTGACCATGCTACTAGTTGATAATACACTGTATAATTGTTTTTTTTACTTTCTCAACCACCCAATGTAATTCCCCAAAGCAAAAAAAATGGTGAATGCTGCACTTTTCCTTGTGTAAATAATCTTACCTAAAGTCAATGAGTGCATTCCACTGAGGTGCTATTGACTGAGCTCTGAAACCATAAATGATACTGTGTTTTATGTCAGTGAGACAGCTAGGAAAACTTGATGCAATGTAGCTCAGGCTCTATATGCAGTTTGATAAATATTTCAGCATTAAAACAAATAAAATATAGAAAAATACAGCTTGGCTGTCAAAAAATTCTTCCAAGACTCCAACTGCCTGCAGCCTAAGCTCATCTCACCTCCCTGGTTAACATGGTGCTCACGTATCGAGCTACAGTCTTGGCTCATTTCTTCATTCATGTATTAGGCAAAGCATATTTTATATATAAACATGAGGATATGAGGCCTTGAGGATATCACTGTATCAATCAAATAGTACTATAAATCAGTATGACAAGGAAACTTCATGTAAAAACTAGACCCATATATTGGAGAAACGGCTATATAAGTCTGCCACAACTGCTAAGTGACCAACTGCCACCTTAATCAGACATTTGTTGACTTTCTGTTTGTTCTAGGGTAGGGCCTAAATAATATTTAATGTTGGGTACACTGTAGAGAATCAATGTACCAAGTTTCATTATTCCCTGCCAACGTAAGTGTGTCCATAGAAGTTAAAAACATGGGGGCGCAATTCAGTCATTCTTCATACATTAGCCCGACTCACTGTGCCAAAATTCACTCCGATTTTGTTCAGCCGATATATAAACACAGCAAATTATATACTAGTTACAAAAAGTGGTTTTAAATAAATACCCAACTTTCATGAAATGCTGTAATATCACTGTGGCATTAACATTTCCAATTCCCACTAATTTCACGCAAAAGTAAAAAATCTTCAACTTTATGTGCAATTAATACAAGAAAAACAATGCCAATTATGCAATTTCTTCATGTTGTTTTAATTTGTTCTTCTGCTTATTCCTTTTATCAAATAGTGCCATAAATCATTACTGCAAGCAAGGACACTTCATATAGCAGTCTCCTTTACTGTGGTTTGTCCAGATAAGGTTGTGTATGGTATGTAGGATTGTGATTCCCTTTGCAATAACTGAGGGCAGTGTTGACAGTGACAAACAGTGGGTGGTAGTGACAAGCTGTCCAGTGTTCATGTAGGTACTCCAAGATATGTCTGACAATCAAACCCGGGGTAGTGGGACTTTGTTAAGTGACAGACAGGCACACAGTACAAGAAAGCTTACCCCGCACGGCTGGAAGATAAGGCCATCAACTTCGTGGCTGACCTGCGACGTGAAGCTGCCTTCCAAAAGCTGCAAAAAAATAAGACAAAATGTTAGTTAAATAATGTGACACGACAAGTCAATAAGAATTTTTACAACAATGATAGAGACACTGGATTGTATGGAGCTTCAAACAAATAGGAAGAATTACATGACAAACTGGCAATATTGGCAGAACCAGGCCTCAAGATTGTGCTCTTTTTACCTAGATTAAAAAAACAGATTTAATTCAAAGGCAGTGGGACAAATATTCAGCCCAGGAAATTATGTCCCCTACTACAACACTACAACCATTCCTGAAGTCAAGTCACACTATTTGATGGAACAATTTTAAGGACTAACTTACTACTACTACTAACAACTTACAGTAACTTACCTGCAACGGACAACTCGCATAGTAAATCTCTAGTGGAAACTACACTATAGACAGCAGATTAAAAGTGGAAAGCTCACATCACCAATCTTCCTTCACTGTTTCCTTGTTTTCCTTCCTCACACTCTAAGCCTTTTATGATTGATAACACACCACTAGAACATCAGTCTGTAACTGGGATGAACACATGAACAGCTACAAATCATTAAGTTGCCGATGACTGTATTGAGTGGATTTCATTTCCTCCATTAACGCCACAGCTGTTGTGAGGAAAGGGAACCTGGCACACCATATGAGCAATACAAGGCTCACCGAGATACTGTACAATTAAGGCAAATTTTCCACATTACGAACAACAGCAGGTGCAGTTATGGAGAGACAGTGGAAATTGAGTTACCACTGTCAAACAAATGTCAAAAACCCAGTCATGTAAAAAGAAAAACAAGAAGGCATTGAGAATTTAAATGGAAGCAAACTGTTGACATGTCTTCACTGGTTTCTGAAATATTGACAGACAGGGGTGGCCTAAGAAGAAGTAGAAAAAGTTCAAGTGTTGAGAGTTTCTTGACAGTTCTGAAAAAAAGTATTACTGTTGTTTTAAGATAAAAAAAATAGAAGTCTTAAAATAAACTTTTACATGGACTAACCTTTTCTCATGTGTTCTAATTCGTAGGCGATAGCAGGTGGCTGGAGTGTTATCATAGCAACTATAGCTCTGAAGGGGGTTACACAATGGGTGGTAATGGTCAACTAACCACAGGGCTGATAGAATAAAGGCTATTCTTTCATAGAAATACATAGGATAACAGTCTTTTTTTCTCCCATAAATGCCAATATAATGAATTAACACTGACTTGACGAATCTCTGGACAAGACGCAATACATCAATGTTTGAATAAGTGTACTGAAACTTTATGAGGTCTGTAGCATATGGCCTTCACTATACTAAAACATAAGCCCACAGTCAATAAGAAGCTCTTCAGTCTATGTTTAATATTCTCTACCAGTGTGTTTGGAGAGCTTGACTGCTGTGTTTAAAGCCAATAAGAAGGTAGGAAATGAATGTAAAAACACATCACATGCTTCAGAAAATGTTCAGCAGTAATGTAATACCAAACATCCAATCTAATATACGACTACGAGGTGAGCATTTCAAAAAAGGGGAATGGTAGAAGTGGAATATCATAATGTTATGAAGATATAAAATAGAAATATAAATTAAAGAGGCATGCTGCAGTAAACAAAACACTTTCAAATAAAAAGTTATTACTAAGCAAATCACAGTATAATTTTTTTATGCTGGCCTCCACAGACCTATATTAGTGTATTATACAATGAATCAAATGTGGTCTCCAGTGATTTTGAATTCATTGCTTATTTTCATGATACCTTCCAGATGCCACTGAAAATGAAACAATAATGTCTACCTAATTATATTTTTGAATAAATATGCTGTACAGCGGTTTCTGAGTTTTGCTGAATTTAGAGATTTGCCCAACCTTAGCACTAAGCCATAAAAGTCAGATCAGAGCTAATGCAGATATTTCAAATAAGAGTAATAAATTCTGTTCCTGCAACACAAAGACTTAAAATTTTTGATTTTCCAATTAAGTTGGTCCACTCAACTGAAAATTCTTCCCATTCACTTTAAGGTCACATGTGTCAAAAAAAAAGAAGTACATTCAGACTGGGTTAAATATAGTTGAAAAGGCAGGAAATTGCCTTGGTCAATAGAAGAGACACAGCTAATGCGCTCTGCTGTGGCTATCAGATATCATGTGCAACCCATCTACTCTGTATTTGAGTGAAGTGATGTACTGAAAGGTGGAACAACATTGGGCTGCTTTTGAAAAACATACTCTATCTCCCGCCTGAAATTGAAATGATTAAAATGTAATTAGCGATCCCCGAGCACCAAAAACAATTCAGCAGCCATGGCAATAAAGTACTAGTGTTTGTTGAATTCAGAGTCTGTCAACAAACATCTGGACGGCTGAGAGACCTACTGACATGTCGCTCCTGGACATTTTACCCCCCCAAAAAATCATGCTTAGCAGAACTATGTGAGTCTCAAAAGATTTTTATGTTCATGCAAAGATGGCTACACATTAATTCTACCAATAGTAATGTCATTCACAAAACACTCTTCTCGAGCTATTCCTGAAATGTGACTAGGTTAAGTTAGGTTAGGTACTAGGTCTTAAAAGTGAAAAACAACTGGAGACTTTCATGGAAAAGGATTAAACTTTGCTGGGGAAGAACTACAAATGTGAACGTAACAGTGCATAATGTCTTCTGGGTTAAAAGTGCTCTTACGCACCTCCCTATCTTGCCCCCATCTTGTATTTACACAAATTATCATGCTACACAGTGAATAACAACTTGTGATGGCACCTTTTATCTTAAAATCTCTCTTTGAAGACATCACAGTAGGTACTTTTTTTTTTCAACTAAGTACGACATTAATGCACATCCACACATTTGTATGACAGCAGTCGAGTGCAAAGACAACAGTGACTGCATAATGTCTTGATGAATAATAAATGCACATGTCAGGAAAAATGACATTAAGCAGTAGACAGATAAAGATGTCTGGTTAAAAAATGCAGTTCCTTTGTAAAATATATTTAGTCCCCAAGCAAGAAACACTAAGATTGTGCGGTAAGAAAAGGAACCTATTACAAATTTTGAAGAATTACTATATACATTTAATGTAAACAAACCTCATACCACATTATACAATTGCATTTCAAGCTAATTATAACAGCGAAATGACGATATTATGGAATCACGTCAGTGTTCGTCTGCGTCCGTGTCCGCAGAACCTAGCTGTGAACGCGTTAACTCAAAAACGAATTGCCGGATCAGTTTCAACATTTGCACACAGGTACAGTACATACCAAAAGTTTGGACACACCTTCTCATTCAAAGAGTTTTCTTTATTTTAATGACTATGAAAATTGTAGATTCACACTGAAGGCATCAAAACTATGAATTAACACATGTGGAATTATATACGCACCTAACAAAAAAGTGTGAAACAACTGAAAATATGTCTTATATTCTAGGTTCTTCAAAGTAGCCACCTTTTGCTTTGATTACTGCTTCACACACTCTGCATTCTCTTGATGAGCTTAAACCTGAAAGGGCACACCTGTGAAGTGAAACCCATTTCAGGTGACTACCTCTTGAAGCTCATCAAGAGAATGCAGAGTACACAGTAATCAGAGCAAAAGGTGGCTAAACTAGAATATAAGGTGTATTTTCAGTTGTTTGACACTTTTTGTTAAGTACATATTTCCACATGCGTTAATTCATAGTTTTGATGCCTTCAGTGTGAATCTACAATGTCAATAGTCATGAAAAGAAAGGAAACTCATTGAATGTTGTGTCCAAACTTTTGGTCTGTACTATATATATATAACAAAAGGGAAGGAGTATTTTGACAGACCACTTAACTTGTTAGCATCTTGTCAGCAAATTATTGTGTTTTGCATAATGCTTTTTTCTACATATTTTGATGGGCATCTTTATGCTTGTCTAAACAGTTTGAACATTTTGTTTCTTAGTGTCAATCTACTCAATAAAGGGCTTATAGTCATTAGTTTTGTTAAATTGTGTGAGAAGTGGTGGCATGGAAAGGCATGGATTCTTTGAAAGTGGGCTTATTATTTTTTCTTGACAAAACATCCAAACAACCTTTGCAACTAGATATTAATCAGTGATAAAGCATTATCTGTAAGTTACAAATGTATTCAATGTTTTCATAGAAAAAAGGCACTTAACTCTCATACAACTTACTGCTACATTCACTAAAGGCTAGTCATTCCAACTTGGATTTACCGCAGTATTATGTAGGTCTGCATTGTGTTTGTCGATGCCAGTGTCAGTATTGGGGCCTATTCAGATGGGCATGCATTTCTTCCACATTGTAAGCGCTTCATTCTTCTGCAGTCACTGATGTGCCTCTGTGTGTGTAATTGAAATACCTGAGTTATTGACTCTTCCCTTTGCAAGTCAAAGAATGGCTCCAGGAATGTGAGAGTGCACTCATTTGGACGCTCTGGGGAGAAAAAGGCCCTCTGGCACACAAAGCGTGTTGGCCATTGAACACACACTTATTCACAAATGCTGCTAATGCTACCAAGTTATTTCAATGCATTTCTGTAGCTATTAATGGTTTAATGGATATAAAGCACAGCACACCAATTGAATTATTATGGAATTAGTTGAATTCCTATTAATTTTTAAAACTTAAAGTAAGGCATCACTGAATATATTACGATATTAGCATTTATTAGCAGTAATGACTATATCTGTTTTTTTAATTAATCAATCCTCATGCATCTTTTGCCCTCACCATAGTAAAGATTTCCAAACCACCTTCATTGATTTTGCTGAATGCACTTTGCTTCTTCTTCTTGTCTTTACACCGGGAAAAGTTGCACATTTTCCCCCAGGTTTCATGAGCGTATTTGATGATGTTAGTCTAAACCTGTCTTAATACCTAAATCCAGCAGAGAGAAGTCTTTATCCCTTCTCACACATTACCCGTCTATGTTGTGGTCTCTTTTTGACAGTCTTAGTGGTTGAAGTGCTCCAGCTTTTCTCCTGTCAGCCTATCCAACACATGTATCTTGGCGTTCTGCAGGGGTCAATACTCGGTCCGTCCAAGATCACATTTGCAAGCACTGCCCTATCATTGTCATCCATTGTTTCTGCTTTGCATACATCTTTATCCCTAATTCCATTCCCCCTTTTTCCTTCTCTCTGCTGTTGTCTCTATGCAGTTTATCCATCTTCCACCGTATCTTTCCATCTGGCTCGCTCTTGGCTGCATTGTGTGGAGTAGCGTGTGTGTACAGTAGCCAGCAGTGACGTCAACTCCAGATTCATAGAGAAGACAGTATTCAAATCCTTGCTGGCTCGCTTCCTGCGTCTGGCCCGCTGACTGGCTGGCCTCGCGATGCACTCTGGGATTTTTAAATACTGACTAATCGATCACCTTGTGCCAAGTAAGGTGTTGGCTGCCGATAATTGTTGTAAATTAAGATGTGATTTAGTTTTCTTTTTTTTTAACCCACTTTTTCCTGTTTTATTCTAGTTTTTATTCCTTTTTCGCTATGCTTACAGGCTAGTGAATTTTTTGCAGACATCTAGTGCTCCGAATAAGTTTGTGAGACAGTGCATTAATACTACTTTTAAGAGGGGGGATACAGAGAATGGAGCGACTGGATAAAGGAAGCAAGAAGAAGAAGTCTGGTCTGGAAATTCAATTATATCAGTGCCCCGGCAGTAATTCCACTGGCACAAATGGGACGGCAGAGCGAGGATATAGAGATGGATGAGGGATGGGGGAAATGAGACGAGGGATGAGGAAGTTGAGAAAAGGAGTTAGTTAGAAACCATAACATGGCTGTCACACAGTTACCACATCAGTACCCCGTCGTATCACTTTGGTTTTGCATAATGGCTGTAACTGTATGCAGTTGGATACAAGGTTGCTCAATTTGGACTTTCAAAATCTCATTAATGCTTTTTTTCCTGCTTGCTAGTTATTGATCTCATGGGCACATAAAATCACTTGATGGTCTGAAGTCATTTGTAATGTTTTTGCATCATTTACACTGAAAGTACTAAACCCTATTTAAAGCAATTTCTGACTTGACTTTGGCCCATATTCACACACACACACTCGATTTTCTCATCTCAAATACTCTTGGCATTCTTTTGAAGTTGTGGAGTAATTGGCTGTAGTCTTGGTTTACTTGTACCGCCTTCACCGCCTTGTCTTACCATTTAGTGATCTGTCCTCTCTTTGAATACTGGCCAGATAGACGCTACAGATACAACCAAATTAGCTAGCTTGCCAAATTTACTTAGTGATTACACCCTTCTGCAGTTGTGCCTAGTGATGATAATGTAGTCCAAAGCTTCCCCCAGTGCATCACAAAAAGCATAAATAACAATGCTTGCCTCACAGGATATTGTATCCAGATTTACATTCAAATTATATATTGTAGTTTGGGGATAAATGCTTTGTCCATTGAGCTATGCAAGAATTTATTAAAACTTAAACCTAATTCTGGCACAAACACAATCGCTTTGGCTGAGGTGAAAAGTAAACCATTATATAGTATGAAGAATTGTTATGTCACATTTGCACGTCTACATCTACTGTATGACATTTAAGTAATCTGTAAAAAGAACAAAAGCTCAGAGAGATCGCTGGTTGAAAAAAACAAGAACTCTATTTCAATCTCATTTATATGCATGAAAATGAATTATGAACCCATGTCACTGTGAACACTTTAATGCTAACCTCTGTATACAACAAAACAACATGGGATAATCACATGTTTTCCCAGTTACAACAAATTACTCCCATTGCTCACAGAGAAAGTTTGGCATTGTAGCTCTCCACATGGCACCTCGGCAGTATAGGCCTGATCTCATTAATGCAGAAACAAGGTACCGGATCAGCCCATGTGGTCCCCTGGGAGGACCAGGTTAGCCTTTGAAGTGGAGTAAAGCGCAAGAAAGTGTGAGCCCCTCTCCAAAAAAAAAAAACCCAGAGAGATTTAAAACAGCACGACTGCGCTGTCAGCTACGTCTCATTTTTACAATAAAACATGAAGAGATCTCATTCACAAGCATACATAGAAGCGTAAATATCCAGTTATATAAACGGCCTACTGTATGTCGTGTACAGTAGATGGTCTGACTCACATGTGCAGGCACAATAGCATGTCACTGAGTCTAGACTAATGTTCACACCTCCTCCTCTTCTTCTGTCCGGCTCAGGAATCCAATTCAACACTTCGAGATGCTGGCGAAAAGGGATTTTAGTGTCTGTGTCCAAATCGACTGCTGTACACATGTATCATCACCCATTTATCAGGTTATTTTACAGAAATTGCACTTAAGTGTAGTTGTTGTTTAGGGGGTGAGAACACTCTATTTGCATTGAACATTGTCCTTCACCAGGAGTTTTCAACAACACTATGTTGAGCCTTTCCTGGACACAATGATGGAAAATCCCTGTATGGTCTTCATTTTAAATCTCGTTTTAAAAATGTGAGCGCCAACACTAGCCAGCTTCATGCTCTTGGAAATAAGTTGAAGACCTCTGGGCCTTCTTAATTATGCCTGCTGCATAGCTATTCATGTAAATTAATTTAGATTAGTGCGTAGTCTATGTCCCAGGGTCAGTAGATTTGGAGACTTTTGTTTGAATACTGTTATTTTTTTACTTGAAAAAATTGTAATATAACTGTTTTTTTAAGTCTATTTTACTAATAAATACTTTTCCATAATATTTAGTTATGTTGATGACACATGTTTTGGCACATTGGAGACAAAATTATGAAAAGAAAATTATAGTGTGCCTAGATCAGGTGCTACATGTTCATCGTCCACAGACCAGGTTCCTTAAAGGCAACTACTGCTGCACATTGTTATTGCTTGGTTGTAATAAAACAAATTAGGAAATATTATCAATGTTATCAAGGGCAGCGCACACTTCTCTCCAGCCACCTCTGTGTACAAGCTCATTAAAAAGGTCATAAAGAGCTCTAATGAAAATCATGACCACTATTATTACAAGCAGGCTGCTGTCCCCACTCGGTCTCCTCAATAGAGTCACTAAATTCACACCAGCTATATTAATTCTGAGACCATTATGTTGTTACGTAATCCCACCACTCTTTGCTCTTGTGTGTTTTTCAGGACGACAACTCCATGTTCTTTCAGTTCGGCCCGTCCATTGAGCAGCAGGCGTCTGTCATTCTCAACATCATGGAGGAATACGACTGGTACATCTTCTCCATTGTCACCACATACTACCCGGGCTATCAGGACTTTGTCACCAAGGTAACAACACATGGCACAGTCGGCACACACAGGAGGGGGAAAAGATAAATGAGAATTTTTTTTTGTTTCAGTACAAAGAAAATAACATTGTAGACCATACAATTGGCAAAATGGCTAGATTTGATTAATTTGGTAATACATTCAATACTGTAAGATAATTGTACAAACTAAGCACACAGAATTGTTTTTAGATCCATCAGTTGAATATTTCTGATGAAAAAACACCTCAAAATCTTTTAGCATTTAGCCTTTAGCTTAAGAAGTGCTAATGTCACTAATGTTCTCTATCCATGAACTAACATTATACAACCAGTCGTTCATTATTTCAACCAAGCGTTCACTTTTTGGTAGTTAATCCAATGTGTCTACGTCTATTTTGTCAACAACAATTCAACAACCTTACTTTTTATACACACAATATTAAATTAATTTAGTATTTACCCATAAAAACACATTCTTTACATTGTTTCCCTCCAGATTCGTAGCACCATCGAGAACAGCTTTGTTGGCTGGGAGCTGGAGGAGGTTTTACTTCTCGACATGTCTGTAGATGATGGTGATTCAAAGATTCAGAACCAGCTGAAGAAGCTCCAGAGCCCTGTCATCCTCCTCTACTGCACCAAAGAGGAGGCTAACACCATCTTTGAGGTGGCTCACTCCGTCGGCATCACTGGCTACGGCTTCACGTGGATAGTGCCCTCGCTGGTGGCAGGAGACACTGTTGTAGTGCCTGCAGAGTTCCCCACAGGTACATAGCTGCTAATTAACTGTTAATTAATTCATGCTTTTCTCACTACACGTTTGGTCCAAGTCTGTATGAAATATGTACCCCCTCCGCACTCTTTATTACCCTGGCTAAAAGAGATGGATGGCTTTAACGGGAGACAGAAGAAAAAAGAGAACATAGTGGATATTGACTGCTGTTAGCTGGTACTGTGAATTTGACCATCTGAGGAGCATTTAAATTTCCTCTGAGTGCAATAATAGCAGGCAGGTTGGGATGGCACTCATATACATACAAGTAACCACTGAAGACCAGTAATAAAAAGTACATGGTGTGGTTATGATTTATTGATTTATCAGCATCCTCAATTCCAATATACACAAAGAAATGACAAATAATTATTTTTTCCAAATCATAAAGACAGATAATATGTAGTATCAACAAGCCTTAAATAGACTTGGTTTAGTCCTATGTAAATGTTAATTCTATGAAAGCCTTATTTAACATTTGTTTATTATGGATCTAGCTCTTTCATTGTACTTTAGTATCACTAAGACGACGGTGAAGGTTGTCATTCATCCAGGTAGAGGTCATTCTGAAAGTTGAAAAAGGGCATCTGGACAAGGTTTTGATTGTTGAAAAGCTATCATCTGCCAATCCAGCAGACTTCTTCAGTATCACTAAGTGCGTTTCCACCCATCATCAAAATGCGCATTTTGAACAAATAGAAAATACTTGATGGCTCCAAATTGGAATAAACTCCCCTTTTGTGAATAAAAGTTTATACACTCACAGGAGGTGGATTTTGAAGCATATTGAATAAAGCAAGATTCACAAATGTGCGTTGGAAACACTTTATTTGCATTCAAAAACGAAAAGGTGCAGAGGAGTTGTTTACAGCAGGTGGAGAGGAGGTGTTGACTGAAGGTGGAGAGGAGGTGTTCATGGCAGGTGGTAGAGGAGGTGTTTACTGAAGGTGGAGAGGAGGTGTTTACTACAGGGGGAGAGGAGGTGTTTACTACAAGGGGAGAGGAGGTGTTTACTGCAGGTGGAGAGGAGGTGTTTATAGCAGGTGGTAGAGGAGGTGTTTACTGCATGTGGAGATGAGGTGTTTACTGTAGGTGGAGAGGAGGAGTTTACTGCAGGTGGGGAGAATTAGTTTAGTGCAGGTGGAGAGAAGGTCTTTACTGCAGGTGGAGAGGAGGTGTTTACAGCAGGTGGAGAGGAAGTGTGTACTGCAGGTGGAGAGGATTAGTTTAGTGCAGGTGGAGAAAAGGTGTTTACTGCAGGTGGAGATGTTTACTGAAGGTGGACAGGAGGTGTTTACTGCAGGTGGAGAGGAGGTGTTTACTGCAGGTGAAGAGGAGGTGTTTATAGCAGGTGGTAGTGGAGGTGTTTACAGCAGGTGGAGATGAAGTGTTTACTACAGGGGGAGAGGAGGTTTTTACTGCAGGTGGAGAGCAGGTGTTTACTGAAGGTGGAGAGGAGGTGTTTACAGCAGGTGGAGAGGAGGTGTTTACAGCAGGTGGAGAGGAGGTGTGTACTGCAGGTGGAGAGCATTAGTTTAGTGCAGGTGGAGAGAAGGTGTTTACTGCAGGTGGAAAGGGGGGTGTTTACTGCAGGTGGAGAGGATTAGTTTAGTGCAGGTGGAGAGGAGGTGTTTACTGCATGTGGACAGGAGGTGTTTACTGCAGGTGGAGAGGAGGGAAAGAGGGATGCTTTGCCTTCCCTTTATGGCAAATTATTTTATTTATTAATGTATTGTATTGTATTATATTGTATTAATAATTAAGATGTCTTTTACCACTTTGCCAGTAGCTTTGGGTAGCCACAGGAAGCTAACGCTAGCCCGAGCTACCGTAAATTAGAGGCATGTTTTTGAGATGACTTACCACAAGTATAAATGTCATTTTATCCATATTTTGCAAGGTCCGCACTTGAAAATTCAACTGACTTTACCTGAAGCTGTCATTATCCTGTCTTGAAAACAGAGGCGTGTCTCAGGACAGCTGCGATTAACGTGATCTGATGGAAACGTCGTCATTTCGAAATTGTGTGCAAATTTTCAAAATGTTGATAAAGTTTTGCATTTATCGGGTGGAAACGCACTTATTGTGATAGACCATACAAGTGTTGCAGGTCAACATCATTTAGCCATTTGTAGAGAATGTGGACATTTTTACAGTGCATTGAGGCACATTTACATCTCTTCTAGCTGAGTTTCCACCAAAGCTGGAAAAATCGCACCCCAAATGTTTCTACTTGACTCTTTGGAAATATCTGGCATGAAACGCAACGGCCTGACCTTTTCCTAATAAGAAGTCTCCCTCCCTCTGCAACTCCACTGGAGGTCATTGTAACCTTTGAAGGTCAGAGCTGGGACCAAAGTGACACAGACGTTGGGGTGGAATAACTTCTCTCCTACACACACACACACTCCTCCAGTGTGAGCAAACAGGGCTTTCTGCTCCTGGGGGTGGTCGCAGTCTCTTCAGAAAGGCCAGCTCTCAGCGGGATTCAAAACTTTAACTATTAGCACCGCTGGCACCCTCACAACTAATGGAACTTTTCACGACTCAAACCTGTGAGGAGGTAGTATATCTGACACACGCAGCCTGATAATTTGTTGGTGTTTGCCTCGCTGATTTACAGTGAAAGCTGGATATTACACCGTCGCCCGTCCTCAGCATTTTCTGGGGAACTCTGGGGAGATTGTTGTACAGCCCATTCACCGTAACTCAAACTTTTTACCTCTGCACTGGTATTGACACCCATGGATGATTTACTCTAAATGGGAATCGGGTGGGAGTGTGTTCAGGAGTGTGTGAGACCTGCGACCCTGTTTGTGTGTCTGTGTGCATTTGTCTGTGAAATCACTGATTGGGTCATGGTTTAATTTACATGATAAAATAATGGCTGGGTGTAATCTAATAGGTTTTCTCAGACCACAGTGTTTACGTCCCGACCGTGGTCATTGTGTGTTTGTATCAGTTTGTCTGCTCTAAATTAGAGTTCCACTCTATAAAGTTTGATCTATCACCATATCAGTTATGTAAATCACACCACAACTTTCCCCTTGATTTATGTTGCCACGGAGATGATTGTGACTAGCTGAAGCACTGGCTGCCTGGGTGATTATAAAGTGGAGCTGGCAGAGTAGTAGTGTTGATGGACACACACAAATTCCTCTTACCTAACATTGAATTATCATAGGATGAATCATTTGAGACATGATGACAGATAGTAGGCTAAATGTCAATGATGAAAGATGTGACAATAATGCACATCACATAATGAGCACCTATAGTCCATGGTAAACAGCTCAATGATAGTAATTTATTAGTTGTTTACTTTAGTGGCTCTAAGAAACTCCACTATGCAAGTTTGCATGAGCAATCAAGAGGAGCCTTAGTATGCACTGGTTAAAACAACAATAGATAACTTTACATAACTTTAGCTACAAAGGCTTTAGGATGACTACTGCACTATTGAGGCACATTTATTATGACAAATTCTGACCCTATCGACATGTTAAATGTAACATCCCAATGTGTATTTCTAACTTCAGATGGCAGTTACCCAGGTAAGTTTGTTAGCGTTGCCTTAACTGTTCTAATCTCTTGAGATGCCGCCTGTGACATGCGGCATGCTCCATTACTTCAAAGTTTAACAAGGTGTGTAATAAGCTAGCTGGGCACACGTCTGTACGTCTCCTGAGTATTTCAACTGATGCCCGAGCCTGCCTCAAGTGGTGATTCTCTCCATCCTTCCCTATATTTAGTTTTATGATCTTGTTAAAACAAGCACAACTGTCAAGAAGCCAAAAACTGATTTGGTAGACTTTGGGAAAACTTCTTAACTCAAAATATTGCTGTAGTACTTACAGATCTCACAGTCCACTGTTTGTACTGTGTGTTGTTCCCATTGTCTTATCTGTGGCATGGTTTCACTCTCTCTCTGTCTTGCTGGATATTTCTACCCTTCAGGTCCTTCTCGCGCCGCTCCAACATCTTTTTCTTCTTGATCAGAGTTGCATGCTGCTACAAAGCCTGTGCAAATTGCCCAAACTGACATCACAGACAAATAAGAGCTCATTCTAAAAATACATTGTTTTGATATTACATTCACAGTTTTCCTTTGTGTGTAAACGTATATTTGTGACATTTTGGTTTTGAAAAGAACAATGGATACAGTAAACTTGTTGGAGAGCTGTCAAAAAATATACTCTGATAACTGTATAGAGCAGCAGCCCCATTTTATATAGTCCACCACAAAAGTCATGCAGCCTACCCACTCACACTGATACATCACTATACTGAGAGGATCTGGTCCATATAAAGCAGTGCATAAAAGGAACAAGTAATGGAAGTGGTTGAGTGCAGAGATAGTGTCAACAGCATGTGACATTAGATTTTGTCCTGGAGGGCCCGAGCTGTCAGCACAGTGGCCCCGATGGGATGCAGGTTACCGGGGCACTTGTCTATTTCAGCCCACTGACATGAGAGCACCGTGTGACATGTGCTCATACACTCACTCTGACCGACACAGAGGAGGAGGCCACAGAAAAACACGTAAGGCCACACAGATTTGTCACTATTGTCTTCATTGATACCCCACACCCAGCTGTGTCCCTAGGAATTAAACAGGAACATGAAGGCAGTGTAGATAACATCAGGGATGTTATCAGGAAGACATCGGCCTCAATTACTGGACAAGTCCTGCTTTAAGGATACCACAGTAATCCAGTGGTTAAAGGTGGAGGTCATGCCGTACACTTGAACTGGACATGAATAAATATTTTGTAATAACATAAATAAACACTTGATCCAGACAAAGCAGTGCCCTTGTGCACTGAGCCCAGGTCAAATGTGATCAAATCCTGACAGCGCTGAACAGGAGCATTATATAAGTGGTCATTAAAAAGAGATCAACAGTGTGCACAGGCTCAGCACTGTCATCAATTAACGACCACTATTTGTCATGATTTAATCATGTTATCAATAACAGCAGTTTAATATCAATGAAACTCATTATCAAAATGTCAGGCTGGGTGTCAACACATGCATTATCACTCAGTACTAACCAGCGCCATTGTCTTCGACTCAGTGTCTAGTTAGTGACTAGCCTTTCAAAGAGTCATTATTTACTTACACTTCAGGAATGATGCATGTATCACATGAATGTAATCTATGACTTTTTCCATTGTAATGTGTGTACTTTCTTCACCCATTTACTGAGGTGGTGTTGAAGCCACATATTTGATGTGGCAACATTTTAATCATCACTAATAATGTCTTAAACGCTAATTGTGTAGGCTTTTTTATCACACATACATATCTACACACATCCTCGTTCATACCCTGTAAAGGGCACAGAGGTGAAGAGAAGATGGCTGCTGTTTCCCTCTAGAAAGTGGGTTGATGGCTCGTTAGAAGGGCATGATAGTGGAGACACAGACAGACGTACAGTGAGTGGTGTAAACAGAGCGGCACTGGGGGCAGACAGAAGGACAGATAAACAGACAACAAACACACAGGGACAGATGGACAAACGCAGCAAGGTGATAGACGCTTAGTCAAACAGCACCTCATTTGCTTTCACACTCATCGCATACAGTAATTTGTACTTTTCCACTTGGACCCGATACAGAACATGTATTCTCTGCAGATCAACTAGGATTCATCATTCCTCTTTTGGGACCTAACCTATCTTATCTGATGTTATGTGTTCCCAGGTCTGCTCTCTGTGTCCTACGATGAGTGGGATTATGGTCTAGAGGCTCGGGTTCGTGATGGAGTGGCGATCATCACTATGGCAACCACCACCATGATGATGGACCGCGGCCCACATACACTTCTGAAATCTGAGTGCCACGGAGCTCCGGAGAAGAAGACCCCAATCTCAGGCAACCCCAACGAAGTGCTCAGGTGAGGAGCTAGGTGCAGACATATGTAGAAAATTTTTATTGCTATGCTACCTGATTTTTTTAACTATTACTAGAAGTAGAACAGTAGGAATTTGATCACCATTTAGGCTGGAGCAGTAATGATATCAAAAGGGCTGTTGCCGTTGTATTTTGCCTGGTATAGTGTGCAAAGCTTGGTGAGATAAAAACAATACTGAAAAGAAAGCCCTGAAGTTACAAAGTAAAAACATTTGTGTATTTGTGGAAGCAGGTCACAAAGATATCAGGCCCAAATCATTTTAACACCTTTGCATTTTTATAGTCTCTTTTGGCAAATTTCTGTTCCATCTATTGTGCCAATTGTGTTTATAAAGTAAAGGAAAGTAAGGTAACAATAGGGTTATAGTATGAGAATGAATACAACTTTGTATCTTCTGACTGATAGATAATTTGCTCATTATGTGATTAGTGCTGTCTTTAAAAGCATTACCAGTGAGCCTGAGATGTACTTTTCTGCCCCAAGAAGTACATTTAACCTTCCAATCAAATCATTGTCCAAGTCACAAATCCACAATCCAGTGCTCTTTGCTACAACCTCATTTGTTTACACTCTTAATTTACCATTTCCTGTAATGTAGTTGAGTTGATTTATGAGCATTAAAAATCTCCTCTCAGCAGCTTTAAAAAAGATCATGTAGGTCCAGCTGGTGAAATATCAACACATGGGGCAGATCAGCACAATAGTACAGTGTGCAGCTGCTTGCACCTCTATCCTACTGCATACTGTGATCATCCTCCCTCCCCATGTATAAACAGTACAGGACAGTGAAGCGCCACACTCTCATATGCCCGTCTCAGCTTAAGCCCCGCCCCCTCAGCTGTCTGTCTCAGCAGCAGGCCTTTTGAACCAGTAGTGAGGCCGTCGCTCTGGTCCGTGGTGCTGCCTAATTGGTCCCAGTGGCGTTTGAGTGGGAGAACACTAGCCCCTGTCGTGCTGCGCTTCAGAGCTCACTACAGTGTTGTGTTCAAAGGCAGTGTCAGCCCCTCTGCCACCCGCTACAGCAAAGGGTTATATGTGTTTTTATACTGGGGTTAGGAAAGAGGAAGATGTAGGGTAGGCTATAAAATAGCACTATTTGAAAACAATATGAATCCCTAAATCTATTTTAAAAATGCATAATTGCAAAACACTAGTGAGAATGTCCGGTGACTGAGCAGTATAAGCTTTTAAAACTTCCCACAATGCAACATGAAAAGTGGGCAGCCATGGTCATTATACTGTCAAAAAAATCTGTCAAAATAAACCATAATAATAATGCATTGTACTTGTGTATCGCTTTTTAGGACACTCAAAGACGCTTTACAATTACATTATTCATTCACTTTGTACACTGGTGGTGGTAAGCTATGGGCAGTCTGCCATTTTGCACCTACGGCCCCTCCAACCACCTCCAAACACCAACCACAGAACCTCATTCATAGGCAATGCAATGCCGATAATGCTTCTCACTTGTCAGAGAGAGACACAGTGAAATAAAAAAATGTACACAACATGTTTGAACAAAATCAGACACGGTTATGGTATAATCATTAATGAATTGCAATTGCATGTTTTACATTTGGAAAAAGCAGCAAACCAGTTTTTTTTCTTCTTACACATACAATTGCAAGAAAAAGTATGTGGATCCTTTGGGATTACTCAGATTTCTGCATAATTGTGTTCTGATCTTCATCTAAGTCACAACAATAAACAACACAGTCTGTTTAAACTAATACCACACACAAATTATATGTTTTCATGTTTTTATTGAACACAACATCTAAACATTCACAGTGCAGAGTGGGAAAAGTATGTGAACCTTTGGATTTAATAACTGGTTGACCCTCTTTGGCAGCAATAACCTCAACTAAACATAAAGATCGGACCTGCACAACGGTCAGGAGGAAGTTTGGACCATTCCTCTTTACAAAACTGTTTCAGTGCAGCAATATTCTTGGGATGTCTGGTGTGAATCGCTCTCTTGAGGCCATGCCACAGCATTGCTGCCAAAGAGGGTCAACCAGTTAGGTCAATGGGGTTGAGGTCAGGACTCTGACTGGGCCACTCCAGAATGTGTATTTTCTTCTGTTGGATCCATTTTGTTCTTGATTTATTTCTATGCTTTGGGTCGTTGTCCTGTTGCATCACCCATCCTCAGTTGAGCTTCAGTTGGTGGACAGATGGTCTTA
>JAVQKC010018488.1:0-16302 GCA_036025475.1 Philypnodon macrostomus
CCCTTCACAGGTGTGCCCTGTCAGGGTTAATCAGTGGGATTTCTTGCCTTTTCATGAAAATAAAGAAAACTCATTGAATGAATGAGGTGTGTCCAAACTTTTGGTCTGTACTGTACATACGTCCCAATTATTTAATTTCAAAACCAGAATTGTCCCAAAAGCCACAGATATTCAGAACTAAAGCAGAAACAAAACTGTCTCTAAATGAATCAAAATGTTAATTTCAGTCCCACCAGCTCTTCCCACTCCACAGTTTGAGAACCATTGCAGTTAAGTACCACAGTAGGTAGGAAGAAAATTGCCCCCTAATCAGAGTGGTTCTCAACCGACATCGCCAAACGAGGATACATGCATCGGTAATGCCATAAACCGTCGCTACTCATGCCATGAAAATGCCAAATACTCAAGTAATCAAGCGAACAGAAATGTCACATAAAATCAATGATGATGACAGACAAAAACAGCCAACGAGGAGAAGAAGGAGCCTTGATCATTATGCATACTTTAAAAAATGCTGGAGTACTAAAAAATGAGCTCCAGTCCGGTGGTGAATAAAAGAATCAGAAAAATAGTTTTGAAATTTTGGTGAAAAAAAAAAAAACACTTGAAGAATCAGAAAAATAACAGCACATCAGCAAGTTCGACAAAAGGGGAATGTGTAATGTTCAAACTGATAACTGTAGCTAATAAGAAAGTATAAATCAAGACTCAAGCTCAATTAGAACTATACACTGTTTGATCACAGAGCGCCCCCTACAGTTTCAGAGACTAGCACGGTCTGCAGAAAAAACACAAAGAATATAGTCTTTATATATAGACTCTAGTCGATCATAAAGCTACTGTTCAACACAAAAACACCAGGTCTCTGTCAGTTTGCATATTTTTATTTCTTGGAGCTCTCTCTGTAAAAGCCTGTTTAAAAGCAATTTGTGGTTTTGGCGAGAACTGTGACTTGACCTGAGACCTCCAGGGGCAATCGTCCTAGCAAGGAAGCTTCATTCACCCCACAACTCATTTAGGATCACACTGACTCTGAAGTTAAAGTAAAAAGATTAAGTGTAAACCTGAACTAACCTAGACAGAACTAAAGTAGGTCTAATCTAGGTCTAAATCTGTGCTCAACTGGAAATCAACCAGGACCAAACAAGGACCTAACACTGAACCAACCCCTAACCAGGACTAAACCGGTGTAAATCAGGTCTAAACTATAGGAATTGACCATGCTAGACCAGATCTAAAAACAGAAAGTATAAACATAAACTAAACCAGGTCTAAAACAGGACTAAACTGGGTCTACACTAGTTCTAAACCAAGACTAAACAGGACACAGCAAAGAGAGGTCGAGTCATACACTAAAATAGCAAGACTGCCTCAAGCCATTGTCAGATTTTTGGATTTTATGGGAAGACAAACACATTTTTCCAATGGCCACTGGACGGTGGGTTACGCTACATGACTTTACCTGCAACTATGGGCATCAGGCGGGTACACCCTGGACAATGGCAAGTTAGTCACAAGACTGGCACAGAAACAGACAACTATTTGATCTCATATTCATTCAATAGGGGTAATTTTAGGTTTGCTGTAGATGATTTGCAGACTCCATACTCAGGGACACACTTTACACAAATGACTTCTATATGTTGATTTTTAACATCATTCATTTAGACTGCCATTTTCTAACTCCTCATAATGTTATAACCCATTTTTGGATCCAACCCGGTGTTTACTGTGAAGGATATGAGTGCTTAGCCCAAGAAGCACAAAAGAGAAGACAGAAATTGAGGAAAATCATAGTTCAACACATGCCTTTAAGTTAATGACCCTTGAACTTAACTAATGAAACGTGTGGTAACCGTTTTAACCACATGGTCAAACGGCAAACAGGAAGCTGCACATCCTCCCCATGTGCCCAAAGGTCAGAGGTCATGCTGGCTTCACTCTGAGTGTGCTAAAACTACTTCCTGTAAAGGGTCACAGAGTTCTGCAATTAATAACACGAAACAAAGAAATAAATGCATCTCCCAGTAAAATGAATGGTACACAAGATTCTCTATGTTTTAATCCATTGTATGCCATTAAATAATATAAAAATAAATAATGTGTTTCATAGGCCCATCCTTTTATGAGAGCTAACCATTATTAAAATGAAGTCCTCTGTCCTCAGATGACATTACTGAATAATTACAAAGGTAAAAGTCAGCTTGTAGCCCCACATCTTTTTAACCCAGGCTTTCAGCTTTAATCACAGATGAGATATTAACCCACAAATGCTGATTTTACATTTATTAAGCACTGAGCCAACACAGTTTCAGATGTATATGCAAAACACTGAACCAAAGTTTAAACGCTAAGAATAAGGCAAGAATCTGGTCATGGAAGTAAAGAACATGTAGACTGTACATGTGATTCATCCCATGTAAAATAGCCAAGCAGCCTTTCACCATACAAAAATGTATACATATATATCTATCTATCTATCTTGGGTTCGAACCTCGGGCCGGCCATCTGCAATCGCTCTGGGTGGTGTCTGCATGTCTTCCCTGTGTTACTCCGGCTTCCTCCCACCGCCCCAATAGATAGAAGAGAATTGTCCAATCTAAATTACACTTAGTGAATGAATGAGTGTGTGACTAATTCTCTGTCTGTGTATGTCTTAGTGTCAGCCCTGTGACTAACTGGCCATTGTCCAGAGTGTACCCTGCCTAAGGCCCATAGTCGCTGGGAGGATGTACTTTATCTCAACTACAAAAGAACACATTTGTGAGTGCATTCCATAGAGGTTTAAGGTCCAGCTGCTTTCCCTCTTTGGAAGAATCTCTTGTGGTTACCGGGACAACAAGGTAACACAACAAAACTCGGGTGACGCGTCTTTTCCTATAGCTACAGAAATGTCAAACTTCAATCAGGGACAGAAGCCACAAAACACAATAGTCAAAAGTCACCTCCCATTTCTTCTCGCAATGTTTGTTCTGAATCTTTGTATTTATTGCCCGGTGTAAGCTTATGTGTGTCCTCAGAGGAGAGGGGCTGTACTGCACTATTAGGACGGTAGTGCAAAACAAAAGCTCCTCTGAGAGCTCATTTACACACAGATAACTGGAGAGGAAAGCAGGCAGACGAACCGCATCTGAATTCTTTATCCACCACCAGTCTCTGCACAGCCTCTATATGTGCTGTTGCTTTGAGGTTGTCTCAAAGTTTTATGGTGATGATATAGCAGAGACAAAATGGGGAAGCCACAGGGTTAAAAAGGAATTGTAGTTACATGTTGTGATTTTTTTTTAGAGGGTAAAAAGTGCCAATTAGCGAGCTGGGTGTTGCCGTGTCAGTGTGGGAATAAATAGAAGAGATGGGCAGGGAACACACAGGCGCTGTATGAGAAGCAGGCTGGTGCAGAGAGGAGCTTCCACATGCAGTTAGGTAGGTTAGATAGCATTGACATTTGATAATATGTCTCGTATAGTATTTAATTATGAACAAACCGTAAAGAAGCAGAAGACATGGACTCTCTCTCTAACACATATCACCACCAAGGCAATAGCACAATCTTGCAATGCCAAAAGTGGGATAAGTTTGAAATATTTTTGCCATATTCCATTAAACTGACCTTTACTGTCCCAGAAGACACATTCATACCCCAGTGTAAAGTGAGTAAAATGTCTTGCCCATGGACACAATATGATTGATTGAACCACCAACGTCCCAGTTTGTTTTGAGTCACTAGATTTGGTGAAGCTCAAAGCCATTAAATATCACACAATCAGTGGGAGTTGTGCAACCGCTTCATCCGCGTTGTGAACTGACTGTTCTTTCTGAACCAATGCTTGCTTCTCTGCTGGACCAACGCTCCCCGGAGAGGATAGAATCAGTCTCAATGGCTAGAGAAGAGCTAAGAGACACTGCGGGGAGTGGGTGGTGGATCTTCACAGTAATTTCACAGCCATCAACCTCCATCACTGAAAGGCCACAGGGTTCAGGGCAGTACAGGCCACAGCACCAACAAATGGACTCCACCACCATGAAGAACATTTACTTTTGCCCACTGTAACTTTTCCATTAGGAAAATGTTACATAAAGATTCTATTCTATTAAGCCACGAGCAGTCATTGTTGAGAAAGTAAATGGACACTCACTGATACACGATGGCAGCATTATGGAAACATCAGTAACCTTGACAACAGAACCTCAGGGTCCCTCATGATTCAATTCGATGCACAATACATGGCTCACCATACCGATATCTCAATATGGCAATAATCGATATATTGTACATAATAACCTACGATATATCACTTTTTTAAATGAATTAATACAATATTTAAACTGTATGCCAATGAATGGATATATGTCATATTCTTTTATGAAAAACAGTTAATTTAATAACTAGAACGGTGAATACTTATTTATTTATTAATTTAAGTAATTTAAGTACTGCCAGATTTTATTTTGTGAAATATACAAAATATTCTAAATTATATTATATTGAAATTTAGTCTATTTTACACCCCTAGAACCTAATCTATTGTTTAGACCTGGTTTGGTTTGTGCCTTATTTCTCCACATTTAAATGTGCAGTTAATAAAGCCTTGTTCTCAGTATTTTCCAAATACTGCCAAATAGAGCTGCCCGATATGAGAAAAGTCATATTTGATACCCATGTATCTGGCTATATCCATATTTTTGTAACATTTTCATTCTTGGCACTAATAGCAAAAATGATCTCAACAGTGTGAATCTATGTCACATTAAAGACCATGGCATGTTTGCGATGGGGGTTATTGCGTTGATATTGCGATATTAATATTTTTGGGATATTGTGTTGCTTGCAGGACTTCTTTCTCCCATGTGTCATCATTGCAGTTATCTCGTGAACACAGAGTCACAAACTTGGGAAACAAGTTCAAATACATTCATGCAAATCCTACCAGCACTGACCCGTCCTACATTCCTCTCACTCTGGAGTACACAGTGTGCCCTCAGTGGCTGTAGATATGAACTGAGCTCACAGTTGGCTGAGTCCGCTCCCCCCGCTCCGCTCAGGAAGTTATCATGACAGGACATGGCTTCAAGGGGAAACAAACAAACCAGCGTCGACAACATAAATGCAAAATGCAAGTTAGTGGTTGGGGAATTTTCTATTTTATTCCAAATAATAATAATTGTTCCTGGTATGCCATTTCATTTATGGTGGCAGTAGAAGGTCATCCAATAACCAGCTCGTCGTTGTCCCCGTCGGAAGATTTGACCTGCATTTTACCCATCTTTCAATGCCACTGGGGAAATCTGTCTGAAGCAGTAGGCAACCAGGGATCAATCTCATATTTTGGTCAGGATGTACCTAGCTGAAGGACTAGCCTATTTTGCATGTTTTAGGTTAATGGGGAAACACCTTTAAAAAAATGCATGGGAATCGAACCTGGGACCTTCTTGCTGTGAGGCAACAGTGCCACTGTGGTCCCTTTCAGTTTTTCGCTTGAATTTGTTCATATTATCATTGTGTCATTGGGCAAGAAACGTCACCCACCTTGGCTATGAATGAATGTAGACAGAAAGTGATAGAAGAGGCAGTGGGCATGGTATAGTTTCTGAGGTAATTTACCACTGCTAATGTATGGCGTGAAAAATTAATGACGGTCATAAAGGATTTCAGACACATTGGTCCAGTATTTTTTTTTTTTTTGTGTGTGAAAACTACCAGTCCCAGTCTACAAAAGTATTATAATGGGGATAAACATAAACGTATGATGATCAAGACTTCTTAGTTCACTGTTTGCTAGTCTTTAGTGGAGACTAGTTAGAATAGAAAATACAATATTCTTAGAAAACAGTCAAATTAACAATAAACTGGAAGTGCAACTGAACAATGAATAAATGAAGCCAGTTTTTTGTCCTTTGACCATGATATCGCTAAATGGTGAAGTCTTGACGTAGCGTTTTTATTTGCAAGTAGAGAATAGGATCTGGATAACGTGAACCACAAATTATGCCAATTGAATTTCAAGAGAAAATTGCTGCACATTACCCCCACAAAAAAAAACAACATAACTCCCATTGGCTTCAACAATGGTGCTTGTTTGCCATTATATACAGTATAAAAGAAAACCACAGCCAGGGATTTAGATCTATTTTTATATAGTAACCTGATTCAGATCTAGTTGAATAATTAATAATTAAGTCATGGTTTGGACTTACTTTGGCCCTAGTTTTGGTTATTATGTACTATGACTTACTTTTGAGGGGCTTGAGAACATTTTACGGAGCCCGAGAGAAACACAGTATAAAAGACCCTGGACACTGCCATTACAGAATCTAGATTCAATGGTGAATTTAAATGGGAGTCATGCAGCCACTCCAACCTCTCGTCTCATAGCACTGAGGTCAGGGTGGGGTCAGTCTTCAGGTCAAAGCCAATCTACGCTCTCATCTTGTTTTGTCATATAGAGATGGTTCGTTTTCTGTTTTTACATTTATAGAAGCTCATTTCATCCGTCTAGTGGCCATAGGGGTGGCCCAGTGTGTGCCTCATGTATTGGTATAAACTGAAGATTGTGTGTTTGATTCACAAGATGACCCTCGGCGATATCTCTATGTGAAGTCTGCATGTCCACCCCAGGTTGGCAAGAAACATCCATCTGTTATTGCTGAATTGATGAATCTCAATTGCTCACAAAGAACTACTGCATCGAGTGTGCCAGTTTATGCCCTAATGTGTCATCCCTGCAAATAGTTTTTGGAACAAGTAGCAGCCATGGCTGAAACTAGACATTTAGCCTGAAGGAAGTATTTATTAATAGCTATGTACTGCACTGGACCCTCACAGAAACAATGGGCCTGGACAATGGGCTGAGATGTAGCAGTGTCTCAGTGGTGGAGCGGTCCTATAACTGGATGAGGTTTGAAATTCCTTTGTTGTGCCCTTGGGCAAGACACTTTACCCCCAATACTTAGGTATGAATGTAGTTGTTTGATTGTTGTTTTTGGTGGTGACCCCGGGCAGATATGGCTGCAAAGGTAGTTAACCACCACATGCATTCGCTCTCATTTATTTTCCTAAGAGGAATTTGGACAGTGTGATGAACATGGAGAGACCACGATAGCACAAGGAAGACATGCAAACTCTACTCAGAAAAACTGCCTGAAGATCATACTAAATGTGTGTAGCTCTTACAATGACAATAACGTACAATAGGATTATATTATAGGAGGCTAGCATTGACTCAAATGTCAGTAAAAACCTTTGGTGAGCACAGAAAACCCTCCATATTCCCCCTGCCTCTGGATCAAATGGGGTAAATAACTGTTTTTGAATTGGTTTTGCAAGGGATCCATGCTACATTTGAACAATATATGTGAGAAGGCCGCCCACATTTGAAATCCTGAGGATGACGGTGTAGCATTTGGGCGCTGTAGCAAATGATAGAAGATATTATCTAGGATCTGAGGGAGTTGTTCCCTACCTCAGGCCCATAGTTGGTGGGATAAACATTTTGATTTAATTGTAGTACTCCAGCTCAGTAATAGCATTGTAACAGTGTGTGTATATATATGACCTATGACTAACTGACCATTTTGTATCACACCTCAGGCCCATAGGATAAGCTCCAGCCACCAAATGTGAATAAGCAAAAGTGTGGAAATACATAAATATAAGGACACAACTATCGTTCATTCTGCCTGCCTCCAGGATCAAATGGGGTAAATAAATGCTTTTGAATTGGTTTTGTAAGCGACCCATGCTACAGTTGAATAATATTTATAGAAAACTGCTTGTGTGTGAAGTCCTGAGGGTGATAGTGCAGCATTTGGGAGCTGTGGTGAATTTGAGAAGAGATTATCTAAGCCCTGAGTGAGCGGCTGCCAGTGAGAGCCGTTTGGTCCTAACGTTTTATCTCCCGTTCATGGCCACCCTCATTAAAGAGCGCTGATGGCCAAACGCCGCCGTGCCCAGCCTCTGTCGGCAACAGAGAGAAGTGACAAAGCCTGTGTACGTCACTGAAAACCAGAACGGGCAGAATAAATGTCTCCCATAGAGAAACATAAAACCACAAACACAAAGCTGCACGTGTATTTGTAAAGAAAACCAATGCTGTATTTACAAGAGACAAGGGTGGCTACAGTGATTACTCGTGAGATCTTCGGTGATTAGTCTTCCAGCGGAGGCGGGTGTCCAATCATTTACACAATGAAGAGTAAAAAAAGGATGAGCGTCAGTTTGAACGTAATATCAGATTTATTTATTTTTTCTTGTATTTCCAAACAATTCTCCACTTACCCACAATGGCAAACGGAAACTGTATAGATATCTGCCAATTTTTCAATAAAGTGTAGAGGTGCATTATACTGGAATAGCTTCATGAATTGTATATAATATGTCTCAATGTGAAAGATATGAAAAAAGTGAACATAAACATACTTGCTAGTGAATTGTCAATACAACTGTACCATTATTGTAATACATTTAACATTTCTAAATATATAATATATAACAAAAATCCATCAAGAATGACTCTAATATAATTATTTTCTCTCTCTCCTCTTCTCTTCATAGACTTTGAAAACAGCCTTTCTTTTGCAGAAAAATGCTTCAGTTTTCTTTCTCAGCCATTGTACTAGTTAGCACCAAACTTAATGTGTACAGCATAGCACTTCCTTATTCCAGAACAATTCCATATTTACGCAGCAGGCTATCCAAAGACCTAAAGATCCTCCCTAATACCGTTAAGGTCCTATGTTTTTCTATAACCGGAGGATTGGCAGTTCAAATTTAAACTATGAATACTAATATTATATAATTAATTTATCAACGCTAGTATCAAATGCGTGTCTTGGGACGGTGTGATGAAGCCAGAGAGAACCCATGGTAGCACAAGGAAGACATCAACTGGAGAATCATGGCAGATATGGAGAATCAACTCGACTCAAATCACAGCATCCAAAAATACAATAATGTACAATAGGATGATAATATGAGAGACTAAAGTGGTGTCTAATGTCCGTATAAACCTGAATTTGGGTGAGCACTAAAAAAGATTCACACTTCCTGGAGCCAAATGAGGCAAATAACTGCTTTTGAATTGGTTTTGCAAGGGATCCATGCTATAGTTAAATAAAATTTGTGAGGCTGCCCCCATGTGAAATCCTGAGGGGGAAAGTGTAGCATTTGGGAGCAGGGGTGAAGAAGAGAAGAGATTATCTAGGATCTGAGGGAGTTGTACTATAGTTCGCACCAGGTCTAATGTGTACAGCAGAGCACTTCCTTATTTACACAGCAGGCAAACCAAAGACCTAAACATCCTCCCTTATACCTTTAAGCAGCAATTCATGTCGGAGCAAAATTCTTTACACTTTACACAGAGAAGCTTCATGGTGTCACAAGTCAATTAAGTGCATTAGTGTGAACACAGCCATATAAATCCATAAAGGTAGTCACTAAATCTGATCTAGTAGTAAACCTGCTGCTCCGTAAACAAACACATCCGCTCTACTGTTGTTTGTTCGGGATTTGAAATACAAGAGAGAGCTTTTTAAAATGCAGATTGTGTTATATCGTCTTTGCAGAGCGCAGGTTTTAATCCTTGCAGCGGTGATATTTACATTCACATGGAGCCGTGTTAAAAGAGGCAATAACTGTTATGTGCTGCCATAAACAAACCTGATCTCTGCTGAACAATGATAGCACTGCTTTTGCATCTGTCTTTGTCCATTGTTAAATCTCAGGGAATAGGAAGGTTCTCCAAACAACAACACAATATTTGAGGTGAGCATAAAAAAATACACATGAAATAGATCAACAGAATCATTATTCAAACCAGAAAAAAGTCCTCTTACGTCCCCAAATGTTTCATGTTGACGCAGGCGTTTTAATCCATCAAAGCACCAAGTCAATACATTAACATGCAGAGCATACTCACAGTTTGCTCATGGCAGAATTATATTCTCAGTAGAATTTAGTTTTTTCTTCCAGAGCTGTAAAAGTTACTAAAGTCATGGTGTGTTCTAGTGCTCCAGTATTTTATGTTTAGGCAAAGCTCCAAGCAACATGCATTTCTGAAAAGTTTCAACTCAGTTTTACTGTATTGTTATTTCTCTCCGAACTTAACTGACCTCATCAACTGACATGAAAGTAAACAGTGCATTACTTGAGATCTGTCAAATATTGCAGGTCATTGCACATTTAACAGTTATTGCATACCGAATGTGTCTCAATAAGGCCTCGTGTATATACTAAAACCCTCTTTTTGAAAAGAACTTGCCATCACCATCTCTTTAATATATGCATGTTTCATATTCACCATCTTTAAAACCTCAGAAAACACAATAAATGCTCCTCCTGCATCTTCTTAAGAGCGTGGGCACATGCATTAGCAATACAGAACAAACAACAGGTTTAAAAACACTAAACACTATCTAAAAGCATAATGTTGTTAGGCATAATAGTAATATTCAAGACATATTAGGGGCTGGTGGACGATAACATGGCGGCTGTTTTTTTGTTAATGGACATCTTGTGGTTTTTCCAACAACTAAAGACATGTGCATCAGCAGCCACAGCGTCCGGGGTTCAAAGTGTGAGTGCTGTCCAGGAAGTACAACAAAGAGCTCTCAGGACTTCAAACCCCACGCACTCCTCAATGTAACACTACACCTGCAACTGCACACCAACATGAAAAATACTGTATGTTGGCACAATCAGGGCTTGACAATAACACTATCCCACTGGCTAATGCTTTTAGATTTTTGGCTAGTGAAAATTTTACTCTCTTAGACAATTTTTGCATACCTATTGCCATGTTAGTATGCACCCTTTAAATTCTGGCTATTATAACCATGAATTAGCTGGTCAAAACCATTCACTAGGGGCAATTTACAATCACCTACATCCCAAACACTTGCAAGTCTTTGATCGGTCAGAGGATCAAACCCACAACCCACAAGCTGAAGACCATTTTATTGTGATTTTAGTTTCTTGCTATACATAGGGTGACCAGACGTCCCACTTTGCGTTAGACTGCACAGCATTATCAGCTCAAATGTGTGTCCCACATTTTGACTCATGCCTGGACAAAAATGAATTGATTCATTATTTCTCGGCCAAATCTGAACAGTTAATGCCAGATTAGAAATTTTGTCTGAGCAATCAACAAGATACTTCAGAAGATTAGACACAGATGACAATATTAATGTAATTGTTGTAAATGTTTTTTACTGCTTTCGTCCCACTTAAACTCGCCTTATGTCCCACATTTGGTCCGTAATGATCAGGTCACCCTTGTCCGCCCATGTTTGTTTACTCCGAAGTCACGTTTGCTCTCGAGAGAAGCCTGACCTTGAAATGTTCGTGAGTGAAATCTGTCGGTGTGCGGTGATGGTTTTTTTATCGCCATGTGTAGGTTCTCTCAGGTTTTCATGTTGTGTTAACCAGGCATTACGTAAAATGTTTACTGCTGCTGCACTATTTGAACGTATGTATCATGTATGTGCAATAGTATATCATGTGCAATACAAAATTCATCTGTATAAGTATTTCACCACCTGTGAAATACTCACACCTTATTTAAATCCAACTGCACCTTGGTATTTTTCCCCTTTTTATTATTGTACTTTTTTTATTATATGTTTATTATATTGTCACTTATCTCTTTTCTCACACTTTTTTACCATGTACTATTATTGCATGTTATTAGTACTTCATGAGTATCTCAGCGAGTCTAACGGTTCTTCCGATCCAAAGCATTTCATTGCATTTTCTGACCCTATGTTGAATGTGCATATGACAAATAAACTGAAACCTGAAACCTCTGTGTACACTGGTGTATGAATGTGCTATTGGCAGAGGTTGGAGAAACCTTTGGCATGGTACAGCTGCCACCCTGAGTCTGCCCAAGGGCAATAAGGCAACTAAGATATACCAACACCAGTGTAAGACTGTGAGGCAAATTGGATTCCGTGAAAAATAATAAATCAAGCTAGCACAACATATGTGCACGTTTTGTGTTTATGATTGGCTATATACTTCTATTTACATTGAAAGGCAGTTTATATTGTATGTAATGCTTGACTGAACTATTGTGGAAAATGAAAAATGTTCATACCATGCATTTCGTAATATTCAATATATGTTGGTACTGCCATGAGTTGTATGCAGTTGCTTCGGGTTATTTTTGCTTTGATTGATTTCTGTCCTTGAAATCAAATCGGAATCTGTATTAATTTAAGCAAATATTTAAGGATGTATGATTGAGGCAGTGTACTACATGAATGTGAATACTTTGCACAGACAAAGGTATAACAGTTCCTCTAAAGCTTCAGTACCTTCATGAATAAACATGACCTCTCCATTGTTGATCTGGCTCTGTGTAAAGTTCATGATCTCATCCTCTGGTGCCTCCTTCAAAGCGACCATCCCACTGGTGGGGGCCTCGACGTGATAAACCAGCTGCTCTGCGGGAGTGTCTGCATCATCGGTGTTCAGCATGCTGGATGTGATATCTGCTTCCTCTCCTGCCAGGACCTAAGTCAAAACAAAGGAAAAACTCAAGTCATTGTTAAAGGTGTTTTAAATGATACTTTTTTCTGTTCATTAGAAGACTACTATAAGATTATAAAAATATAATAATCATGAAATGGATGTAGCTTTGTCTGAGATTGGTTAACCTGCTGTGTAGATGAGGAAGTGTCGGTAGCTGTGCTTGTGTACACATTAGCTCTGGTGCTAACTTGAAGAATGGCTGAGAAGAACACTGAAGCAAGTATCGGCAAAGAAATACTATGAAGTGTCTATGAAGAGGAGAAGAGAGGAAGGATAAAGGAACTAAACTAGAGTCATTCTTGATGGATTTTTTGTTGCATTCAGAGATGCTAAGACTAGTTAGCATTAGCATTGATCTAATGGTGCGAATTGGGTTTACTAATGGTACAGCTGACTCAGAAGTAGTTGTTATTATGTTTAAGGCTGCTTTAATGTTGAGTGTGATGTTGACAGATCATAATTTCTGAATTGTTGCAAACACCTCTATAATACCTTTAAGGTTAAGATATTTTTGTATTTATTTTGGGTGAAATTTCTCATCTGCATTTGACCCATCCTTCATTGTCACTGGGGCAACCTGTCAGGAGCACCCAGGGACTCATCTCCAGACCTTGATCCAGGATGCACCTAGCTGGAGGATTAGCCTATTACATGGGTTAAGTTGATGATGAAACCCATTTAGACAATCTCCTCATACCGACTCCTTTACCACTGTGCTGCATGTGCTTTTGTACTGTAATTCAAGTCTGGGGTCAGGAAGTTGGTTTGATCAATATGAAGTCTGCAACATAAATCAAAGCACTGGAAAGAAATAAAAGTAAAGAATAAAACAGTTGGGTTTAGGTGTAAAAATGAACCCACTCGTTTGAAGTAACAATTTAAAAGGTTAATTATTTGTCGGTGGCAGTCTAGACGTTCCTGTTATCGCAAGACGGAGCACAGAGGCATCGGTGGAGCGGGCCTTAATAGACTTCTAATGGTTGGCTGCCTGAAAGAAGCATTAATTGAAAGAAATGGGCCAGATCCCCAGAAAGACGTTCTTAAATAGTTGGATTCAGTTGTGGGAGAGATAGAAATAATAATAATAATTCATCAATTTTATATAGCGCTTTTCACAACTACTCAAAGATGCTTTACATATTTGTACATTATTCATTCACTCCACGGTCACACCTGGTGGTGGTAAGCTACTATGTAGCCACAGCTGCCCTGGGGCACACTGGCGGAAGCATGGCTGCCAGTTTGCGCCTACGGCCCCTCCGACCACCACCGAACACCAATCACACAACCACATTCATTCATAGGCAATGTGGGTTCAGTGTCTTGCCCAGGGACACAACGACAGCGTGCACTCGGACGGGGACTCGAACCCTCTGGTTGAAGGGCAAGCACCTACCCACTGCGCCACTGCCGCTTACTTATTAAAACACAATTTTGAATTGAGTGTTTCCATCAAATCATGTCATGTTATTTGCATTTTGAGACGCAGAACACGTCTTTTCACATAAAACAGCGTCCCCGGGACAAGTCTCTGTTGTCAAGACGACGGTAATGACTTCAGGGAAAGTCAGAAAGTTCGAATTTTATTATTACAGTGAGGAGAAAAATAAAGTTAGTGAAACACTAATGTAATGGAGCTGTTTCCATTTCAGGTGCAGACTGGCAGGTGTGAACGGGGGATAAAATTAAATTTCTACTCGTGCTAAGTCAATTCAAAAAGCTGCCCCTAGTTTACGGTAAATCTGTTACATTAGCTACTGGCAAAGGGGTAAAGGCATCTTAATATTAAAGTACATGACATTATTAACTAAATTAAGTGGTAGAAAGTGAACACAAGGCACCCCTCTGTCCCCTCTTCTCTTGTTGCATAAAACATGTGAATCTTGTCTTTTTTGATATGCTTCAAAATCACCCTAAAGCGAGTGTATTAACATTTATTTGCAGAATCTGAGTTTGTTTAAATTTTTTATGTTTCCATCAAGCGTATTTCATGGAAACACTTATCAAATACACTTTTGGAGATGCACATTTTAATTGGATGCTTCTCAAAAATGCACATTTTGATTGAGGGTGGAAACTCACTTCATGACTAAACTAGGACTAAACAAGATCTAAACCAACACAAAGAGGTGAGCCAAGGACAAGGACTAAATCAGGACTAAATAAGAACAGAGCAGGTCAAAAACAATGATTAACTGAGGTCTAAACTAAGGACTTAAAAAAAAAGGTTCGCTGACTGAGACTTAAACAAGTCTAACCTAGGACAGAACAAGGACGCCTCTACACCAGGACTAAACCAAAGCTCAACCAGGACTATAAAAACCCTAAGACATGTTGAATCTATGTGTTTAATAACTAGGTTTTCGCCCTATAAAGGCAGCTTGATGATATTATTACTGAGAAATATCTTAATTGTCTACAATGTGTAACTTCAGGCATTAGTCTTTGTACTTTCCACAGAAACTTGGATGGAGGATGAATGGCTTAATCCAAACTGCACAGAACAGTGTTTCTTAAATCACTATTCCTCTAACAAGAGAAGTCTGATTGTTAAAGCTGAAACTTGGTGGGAATGTCTAGGCGAACCGTGGTCTATGTGTCAAGTCCTCAAACAAATCCAGCTCAACCTTTCAAAGAATGGTAAAGGAGAACTGGGACAGTACTCAGTGTGGATGTGGACAACAGTTTTTATAATTAGACTAGATTATCATAGGGCAATAGAGTGCATGCATCAATTTAGTTTTATTTCCATAGGTAAATATTGTAACAGCAATTGCCTCAAAGGGCTTCACAGAAATAGATAAACAGATAAGAAAATAGCCTCCCCATCCCTCTGCTTACTTGGCATTATTACCACCACAACCACCATCATAACACCAAAATACAAGAACAGTTTGCTGACATCTCAGCCTCACAAATTACAGCATATTAAAATGATGACATGCTGTCCTTTATGGAAACCTGGACACCACACATAAACCATCTTAATATTATTTTCACCCAGTCACCAACATAACAAAATAACAATACAACTTTCACCATCACATCACCAATTTTCCCAAATTATGTTGTTATGAATTCCACGCACATTCACACTCAACACCACCCACACACTTTTAGTTTTCATATTTCAATGACATTCATTGTTTATTATTATTATTAATACCATTATTATGGCTATTACTTATATCTTACTTGTATTATTATTACTATTATTGTTACTATTATTATTATGTCATAATTTAAAACACCCGATTTCAGGAAAAAAAAAAAAGTTTAATTGAGATAACTGTGCTGATGGTAATACATAATAATAATTATATCATCTCTATTTGTGAACACAACCCCTAGACTAGGGCAGGCAAGTGGCAGCTCTGTTGCTGGGAGATCACCCCCTTCTAAAAGAGGGCTTTCCAAATCTTGCCTCTTTTAAAGCATGGCTTAGGACACTAGGCAGCGGCTCTCTGGGCTGGCTCAAAAACCAAAACAACACCTTGCCCCGCCTTTTAATGAACACACAACAGACCATCCAAAGTGAACATTATTACCATCAAAACCAGTAAGCCTCAAGTGTTACTAAATTAGTCTATATATAACTAGAATTACTCATTATATGTGCTTAATATATTGACAGGATAATGGTATGAGAATGGGAGTGGTAATGGTAAGTGTTGATTAAAAACATTATGATCGTAAAAAGAATGATAAATATTATAATGTGTATATATATCAAGAATATATAGACAATAATGTGTCATATATAATTTATA
>JAVQKC010018490.1:0-20484 GCA_036025475.1 Philypnodon macrostomus
GAGAGTCACAGGGGAGGATGGGGAGGATGGGAGGACTGGGGAGGATGGGAGGATGGGTGGAGGATGGGGGAGGATGGGGGAGGATGGGTGGAAGATGGGGGAGGATGGGAGGATGGGGGAGAATGGGAGGATTAGGGGGCCATATGCTGCTGCTTTTTATTATCTGTTTTTTGAATTATGACTGGAAATCAATACCTCATCACTCCAATATCTTTTACCAATTTCATTCCAATATGGCAGGTTTATCAAAATAATCAAAATGTATGTCCCCAGTGTGTCTGCCACGGCTCGTTTTATTTTGTAACCGAGTTATGGGAGAGAAATCACAATAAAGTAAATCAGAAATTAGACACAAAATGGATAATGAAATACAACTTTATATCAACTTTATGCCATACTTTATGAGTATAAAGAGAGATCAACTAACTTTATAGAAAGCTCTGTTTTTGTAAGTGACTTTGTTTTGTTTGTTCTAGTTAAAAGTTCACAGGACCAACAATATCTAGCGCTTAGCATGGTCTGCCTTTAATTTATTATTTGACAGGGCATTAGACAGACAGGAAATCAGGTAGAAGAGTGGGGAGTGACATTCGGCAAACTGTTGTGAGCCGGATTCAAACTCACGATGAATATGGGCCAAAGGCTCTACCAACTGAGCTACACCACGGCCCTGGTCTGCCTTCAGTAACTAGCAGGACATGACATTAACACTAGCCAAACGCTGGTAGAGTTTCACTTTGACCTGTTAAAATGTTACTATAACTATTCATTTTGGCCACTTTGACGTTTTGCATAGCTATTGCCATGTTAGCGTGCTCCCTGTTTTTGTAGTCCGAAGGGGAAAATGCACAGAAAACAAAACTTATGATAATTATGCAATTCAATTATGTAAAACCATTAATTGGTTTTAAAACTCAAGCCCTGGATACTAGTTCATTCCAAACGATACCAAATAGCCCTATATAAGCCATGTATTTTGAAAGGTTTGATCACTCCAAAGTTAGTGTGCTGCATGATAAGTGTCAGTCTTCAATGATATAGTAGACCAGACTGTATCACTTAAGGCTCTAGAGTGTATGAAGAGTTAAGTGGTATATTTTAAGTCTAAGTGCGCCTCTTAAACCGATTGCCCTTAAGTGTTAAGAGCTGCTGTCAAAAACAAGTGCATGGTACTCCCCCGGCAAACATATCCGCTCGATGCATTCAGAACACCCCCGTATTATAGGGCTCATCGTCGCATTGATGTTGTAGATGAGTCTCTCGGTGAGATCTCTCGCAGTCTCTACCTGAACAAGGCTACATTGTTAAGAACATTCCTGCCGGCTGTTGGAATGCAGGTATTAATTCTGGGCTGATTACAATTCTGGCTTTGAGAGTCGGAGGAGAGAGGGAGCAGAGGAGGTGTGGAGTGAAGGGATTGGGGTAGGGTATGATCAAGTCCTATACAGGTACATAAAATGGTAGCTTGCATTGGGCAACCGGGCACCCATACAAGCAAATTGTATCCAAAGTCTTAGTTTGTAATGTTTACTTGACATTCCATGAAAACGTTAGATCTCTTTTATTTTTGGCACCATCACATCTCAAAGGAGTAAGCACAGGGGCAACTAAAGGCCAAACATAGAAATTATGCTAATAACCGTTGGAAATCTGTGGGGAAAGCCTGTATTTTTGTGGCAAATTCATTTCTATTAGCCCATCTTTTGGCTCCAACTCGCTGGTTAGGAATCACTGCCCTACACGGCCCATAGAATGGTAAATTATACAGTTATGAAAATTCTTGTGCTGTTGCTGGGTGGGTGGATATGAAGTCTTCAGCCCTCCAAAAAGAAGTCGATATTTCATGTGTTAAGTGTGTATTAAAGCATTGTTAGCCTAAGCTGTCTGTGTGGGGCAAGGCTAATCTGTGTGTGGTCAATGGTCAGTCTGAGCAGTCAGAACATGTGAACATTACTGAAACCCAGACGTGAACCACACTTAACAATGGTTAGAAATAGGCCTTCATGTGTCTGTTCAGGCCCACAATGGCTGTACCAGTTGGTGATGGGACAAGGGTACATACAAGGCAAGAACACTCTTTTAAAGGGGACTTATGGGGGTAGGCACCCGCCCTGTAACCAGAGGATCGCCAGTTTGAGTTCGAGCGCATGATGTCGTTGTGCCCCTGGGCAAGACACTTAACATTACATTTTCCTATGAATAAATGTGGTTGTGTGATTAGCGTTTGCTGGGGGGGTCGGAAGGGCCGTAGGCGCAAACTGGCAGCCACGCTTCTGTCAATGTGACTAGTGTGTACATACCACCACCCAACGTTGATAGTCAGTATCAGGTTGCAGAAAAAATTAGTAGTAGTTATAAAATAAGAACTGATGTCTATAGTACTTATTCTACAGATTCTTCCATACCACAATTTTGTGTCATCTTCCCCCACTAACTTGATGTCATATGGTGCCACCATGCTTGCACCTCTTGAGCACCAGCTGGTGATACTTGATCCAGACTGTCAGAGTAAGAGCCCGCTCCTTTTTTGGCGAGAAACTCAAGTTAACATGCGCCAAAAACCTATACCATACCACCTCCATCTACTCTGTAGCCCCTCATCCACCCACGCACATGCCCCATCTGTTTGTAAGTACGTTATTGGCACCGGTTTAGGGCAGTTGGCGTAACGGCTCACAAGGGCATCAAAGCCAGGCCCACCATCGGCATGACAGCGCGGGCAAAGCCTCAGTACGGAAAAGCTAACCCCCAGCTAACTTTATCTGAGTCAGAGAGAGATGCTTTGGGACACGTGGACCGTATGCTAGTGTGAGTGGCGACCAAACAATGCCATGCTTGTTCTCCTGTAGCTCCCCACCTGTTTGTATCCTCCCTCGCCTCGGCTGTTTGTAAGTGTCTGAACAGGAGCTACTGTCCCTCCACAAACACGCTCTCCTCTATCCGCCCACGCCGCACTAGCCTTTTTGTTTTTATCATTCTTTGGCCTTTTCCCATGGGTAGACTGGGCATATTCAACAGGGCAGAAGATGCGGTGACAGCTGGACAGTCATAGGCACCAGATCATGTTGCACTTTTTCACTTACAACAGCGTCTGGGCCTGCGTGTGCACATTCAATTTACTTTAGCAACCATCTTTTTGAACATACTTCATTTTAATTATCCAGTTTGTCTTTATGAATATGTATCTGTCCACCAAGGTGACACAGCCAGTTCTGGAATAGCTCATTTCATCTGAATCTAAACCATTTCTTCGACCTATCCCAGACGCTATTAGTCTCAGCCTGTTTTATTTTCCTTCATGATCTTATCTTAGCAGATTATTGCTACTTCAAAAGTGATTTGAGAAATAAACAAATTTTCATCTAACCTCTTTTTGTCATTGCCAATGTCCCTTTGGTTGGGCCCCTATAATGGATTATCGGTCAGTTGACTCATAGAGGGCAGCCAAAGCTTCCAGTACAAACATGAAACAATACCCAGATGATCGGCTGTTTGGCTGTGGACCGTGGAAACCGGCCCGGCGTATCTTTGTCAGCCAGGCTCCGTGCGTGGTCTGCCCCGTGAAGCACATTAGCTGCTAACAGTAACCCTCTTCGGCGCCTCTGTTTGTATGCAGCACAGTCCAAAATGGAATTCATTATCAGATAAACACAGAATCATTTGCTTTCACATTAAGGCTGAATTACTTTGCGCTGTGTGGGTGGCCAGAACACTGTACACCGTAGACACTGGTTGTTTTTTTCACTTAAGTTTGGGCTTCTTTGTGGCGCCCTCGGAAGATAAGTGGGACTCTTCTTTACCTTAAAACATTTCCACTTACATTCTAAGCCGATAAGAAGGGTACAATAAAGAACCCAGCACACTTTCATTGGTATAGCTTCCATATGCTGCCACATTGCCTTTGTGTACATTAGGAATATGCATTGCATTAAACAACCAGTTGGCGTGATTTATTACGGCAGAAGGCACTGAGCATCTGGTAGTAGTGCGCTAAATGTATATGCCCCCTAAATCTGGAGAACACATTGTCTTCATTCTCCTAAGTCTTTGGTGCCCATCTGCCCGTTCTTGGCTGAAACATAAGCTGGATTGTCACATCCTGGTCAGTAAATTTACACTGAGAGCTTACTTACTTTGCACCGCAAGACTTTTTTTTACTTTGTCTGACTGTTCCACTAAGACTGTGTCAACATTATCTGTGGCCCTAAAGCAGTCTATACCACCTAAGTTCCATATTGTTTGTGGTGGCTTCAAAAACGCACTCCTTACTCAGTAACTGTCCACATTATTCTATCATAAGCTAAGACCAAACACACAAGACCAAAACCACTGAAAAAATCTCACAGTGGAAAAAAAGGAAAAAATGTACTAAAAGTCTTACTCCATCCTTCATTGCCTCGTTGTGATTCACACATCATCATGGAAGCAGAGTTGCCTTATCTACCCCCCAGCCACTTTACCACTGCTCTGGATGGAGAGTGAAATGCAGTCATGGAAAATGCTGGAGCTACACTGATGATGGACAGCTTCCACATCACATGCTCGGCTTTACCCACTCTCTTCCTGCATTCTTTTAGCTTGTGCTTCTTTGGTACTTCTCACTTCTATCCAGGATTGACAGATGCCCCCTTCTTCCTGTCGAACCCATTGTCTCTATTTCCCATCTACGATGTGTACCTGTGTGGACACGCTTCTGCCTGCCCCTGCAAACTCTCTACCAAACATACACTTATCCAATCTGCCATAAATGTCAGAGTTGGCCTCAAGGGTCCTCAAAGCGACCAGAGATCTGTAATTCTAACCTATGACATTTAGTGAAAGAGCATATCACAATTTTGTGTTTTGAAAAGCACTTTTTATGACACTAAGGCCAAATTTATACGTAATATTTGGAGAAAATGATCTAGGCTATTCTGAAGGATAGTGAGAATGAGCTGAAATCTGTGGACGTTAGCCTTGATAGTATCTGTATTCAAGTCTAGTCCTTTTAAATCAATGTTTGTAGCTTAAGTACCTAGCCTGCTAACCCACACCAATTCACTTTTTTAGCTAAGTGAAATGAAATTGATTTCCAAATGAATCAATGAAAACAAAGCCTGCCCCATTTTATGTCAATAGTTTTGTTTGTAGGATTGCTATCAGTGGTAGCAGAATGCTTATGTGGAAAATAATATTGATCCGCTTCACTTTACTAAAGAAAAGAATATGTCTGGCTGGCCAAAATACCATTGGATACCAATACCCCAATTGATGATGATGGTGAAGGCTTCCCCAAAGTCCAGTTAGATTACTTTTTCAACATCAACCTGAACATGCATAAACTAGCCTCAGTCTCAGTCCTAGCAAACAAAACTACCACAACTGGCCTGGACTTCAATATATCCATAGCACATCACAGATATAAAGCAACATTCAAAATACCATGTCCGCCTCTTATCTGAACTCATCTTTCATTTCCTTTGCTTTTTAGCTCTGTGCATTTGTTTTATAAACCCAAACAAACCCGGGCAAATGTCCGGCAAAATATGGGTTATGTTTCATTTCAAACTTTTTTTGTTCCATCACCCGAGCCAGACTCAGATATGTGGAGGGAACGTTTATCTCCTCTCCCTTTATCTCATTCACATTGGTTTTCAGCACACTCCATATATCCACGGCTCTATGCATCGGCGTTTCTCCATTAGTACCAGATGCTTAGGTTCGGAGGAGGAGGAGGAGATGGTGCCAGGGCATAGAAGGTGGTGATAGTTAGGCTTCAACACCCAGGCAAACTTCCACAAGCCTGCCCTTTCCCATAGACACACGAACACAACCGCTACCCGCTGTATTCCTTGGCACAGAACCATATGATTTTTTATTTCCTCCATTATCTAAAATAAGCAGTACTTATAACGCCCACCTGGACCATCTGCTCCGTCCCACAAAACAGAACAGAAAACATGCTACTAGTACTTTACTGTTTGTCAAGCTTAATGGAGATTTCTGAGAAAGCTACTGAAAGACTAGATTATTATATGTTTGAGTTCTAGTGTGTGCAGGTTGATGTTGAAAGATTGCCATTAGGCCAACTTTGAATTTACATCTACTCCTGTTGATGTAACCAGAAACTAGACTTCACCAGTACATGGCATAACATCAAGAAAAACATTTCAACACAAAAAACAAACAAACTAAAAAATAAGCATTTACCCAAGAACTAAAAGAATACCAGTTGCAGTTGATAGTTCCTGGTCCCTTAGCTCTACTCTAGTTACGTTCAGCTGGCTTCTAACAGGTTTTCGAGGGTTGTCACTTGCTCAAGTTATGAATGAAGTCGTGTCATATTCCCGTTGTAATACATTGGAACGTTTCACTAGGACACTTTACATTAATTTGAAGAGATAAACCAATCGCTATCGCCTGGTTTGTGGAAATCCGTTACCCTGACTCAGACCTGACACACTCCTCTTTGATCGTGCTATGTCGGCCATTTGCAAAGACACCATGCCAGTTTGGCCACATCGGCTCGGCTATTTGTGTCCAATGTTTTATCATGGTCTGTCATCTGTCTACTCTCTGATATGTTTCTATTCTCTTTGGTGCTTTGTTTGATCAAGTAATCTTAGTGTCTTTGATGATGTGTACATGTTTTTGCTCTTTGCCATGATTACTATCAGAGTTGAAGCACAGATTATTCTTGTGTGATAATTTGCATTCAAACTAATACTTTGGACAAGAGACTCAACAACCGGTTTTACTGAAGGTTGAAGGCCAAAGCTTACCATTTGCTTATCGTTATACAATAGGTCAATACTGTTTCTGATTCGAATGAGAAACAGAAACACAAAATAGAAGTAAAGGGAATTGTTGCTCATCTCAGTTTGTTGTTTAGGATTGCTCAAGTAAGCTCAAGTTAACTCAAACGTTAAATATGTGCCATAGAATAGCCTAAGGTTATTGGGGTGGCTACAGCTTTTTACAGTATATCTGTAGTGAGCAATTTAGATTTAGCTAGAAGCAGGGAACCACATCATTAGTCTATCTGCATCAAACGACTCCTGTGGAGGCCGATTTCATTTGGTCTATTTCAAATCTGTGTGTGTATTAAATATGCAAATAGAAGGAAAACTGTGACCCGTAAGGTCAGCGGTCCATCTGGTGTTAGCTCTAGTGGGAGGCTAGCTTTGCCGCCATCCGACCTTGGAAGGTGCACTCGAAAGGCAGATGACGAGGTGGCGGTGTTTTGGTCATATGTTTTTAATTTGCCAGAACGCTCAGACGTGGGTGCGATCTGCATAGTTGAGTGACTCATGCTGCAACTGTATCTAATCTTTAAGCGTGGCGTACAGTTTTTGAGAAACGTGGGTGGTATTTTTCAGTCTACCCTATATCTTCTGCTTCAGCTGCACTGAACCATGTCAGGGTCTAAACTAATACGGACTCCCACCTTCTTGGTTCCTTCCGCTCTTTTGTGACTATCTCCAATCATTTGCGAGTGCAGGCCCATACAGGTCGAGACTCGTGTTGTTTTGTCTCTCAGATTTCACACATACCAGATACTATCAGCCAGTCAGCGTAGCCGATAGCCATCTTGACCAGCTAGTCAATCACTTGACAGTGATGGATGCTGGCCTATTAGTCTTGCCTGACGGCCACAGATGAAAGCCCTATGTCCATAGAAGCTTCATACACCTGTCCCATTGGCTATCTCCTCGCCCAATGCGCTCTCCTGTCAGTGATAATATCCATAGAGCCACCAGACCAATGTTTCTGGAACCAGTCAAGATGAAAATGCATGCTTAATATTTAAATCTGATTCTTTTGCCAAATTATTCCATCTATTGTCTCCCATTACTTTTCTAATTACCTCATCATCCGAGCTATGAATAATAAATTAATGAACCAACGCTGAATATGAAAATCAACGGCGTGTCGCATTTGAATTTTAAGAGGATTGCAAAATACACTTCTCCGTTGGTCTCTAGTGAGTCTTGATGTGTAAATAAGTATGATATTCCGGTACCTTCCCGGTGAAAATGTCCAATTTAAAAGACGCGTCTGCATAAAATATTGGGGCTTTAAATTGAAATTTGCCACGGCTGACATTTTCTCTTGCTTCACTGTGTCAGTTTCATTTTTGGAGCTGTCTCTTTTTACAAGACGCTGTGTTGTTATCAGGTAGCAGGCGGACAGCGTTAGCATTGTGTATTTATCCGGGTGTCTTTATGCGTCTATCCATGTCTAATCTCGCCTGGAGCTGTTGCCGTCCCCTGCAGGCTCAGTGTCAACCCTGTGACTTTGATGTCAGGCCACAATGTATAGTTCCTTATGTGCCAGCCCCCCCGCTGTCCATATAATGTCATTCAATCAATATTAAACTGACCTACCTTTCCCCACTGCTTCAGTTATTCACCCCCTGTTGGTCTGTGCTGCTGCAAACCTTGACCCCATGAATACCTGACAAACTATGACAATAACCTCTCTGTCTGTTACCAAAGCAACCTGACCCCATAAAGCAAAAGTGGAGTTAAACATTGGATGTTGTTTAAAAAGTATAGAACCTGCCAAAACACATCAAGTCAGGCTGGCAAACGATAGCTAACGCCAATGTTTTGTAAAGCTGTTCTTTTAAAATATAATTTCAATCTTCCTTTTAAGAATCAAATATGTGGTTGTCAAATATGTGAGTGGGTTGATGGTATATTCAATATTTCTATTGCAATTATATTCTTACGAAATGTACCTGTTCTCATCCTGGGCTACTTCTTGTGAGCTCTGAGGAGCAGGTGAATAATGATGAGGAGGGAATAAAGTGAATATTGATGAACATAAACAGGAATAAACCGAGTTGGGGGAATTTTCGACTTTATGAGCCACAGTGTATCTCTAAATCCTAAATGATATTTCTAAGATGATTGAAGGAGACAGGTGTTCCATAGTGAATTAGCGCTAATGTAAGCTTATTCATTTGAGTTGATGTTAAAATATGTGTACGTAACGTGAGCTTGTCAATTATGATATGTGCTTGCTCTCTCCATATGCTCAATGATATTTGAATTATTCTGACTGGGTGCGTATGTATGTGTTCATGCATGTGCCTTGTGTTCTCCTCGCCCTCCCCTTGTATGGCTTTGAGTTGCTGCTTGCTATCGTCTTGTCTCCAGTTTATCTGTAAGCCTCGTCCTGGAGTGTAGAAATAGAAACTACATTGCTGGAATGTATTCTCTTACACTACGCAGCAAGCAACGCACGGGACACCTGATAAAGCAACAATACAGGATGTTTTTAACTATTTATCACTAAGAGTTGTATCTCATTATCTGGAAGGAAACAGCGCAAGAATACTAATGAGTGTGAAGCTACTGTAGCCAGTGGCGGGCTGTTGAGATAAATGGAGTACAGAGGTAGTTCAGTTCATTAGTGTAATATACAGATACAGCACATAGAAATGTCCAGCAATAATAGATCCTCTTGGCTTTCTGAAACCCATACAGTTAGATACAAAAACTTAATTTGATCTTTTCTTAGTTATGTTTCTTATATTTAAGTCAGCAGTGTGTTCCACTCTGCCACAGTTCAACACAACTGATTATTCTGTTGCATAGCTCCAATATATTCTCTGTATCACCAAAGATTGACAAGCTTGTCTAAATTTCTCGGTCAAGAACTTTACTCAGAGCCCTTGGTAAATCACTGACACTGGATATGAATACTTTATGTGCATTGTCCATACTGCTTGTGGCCCTTCTCGCCTCTCTGTCAGCCTCGGAGCAGCCAGTGAATTCAGCCATGTGGTCTCTCTCCACTCTAATTAAACTCACTGTGGTTCCAAAGCCCCAACCAGAAACCTACCTCTTCGGTGCCAGACTCCTTTGTCAGCGGTTGCCAAGACCTGTATATTTGCATGTCAGGCAAAGAGAAAAATTGAGAGGGCTCATATTTATACGTCTCATTCCACTCAGCCGAGACAGTAGAGAAGCCTAGTCTGCCAAAGCCTAGTAGCAGCAGGGGACAAAGAAGTCTGTACAGTAGGCAGTGAAAATTGCATGGTGCCCAAATAAGTAAAAGACAGAGCGGATTTTAGAGCGGATTTACTGATATAGAAGGAGAAGAATCCGGAGAATGGTAATTAACTCTGATTAATTCTATCTCGGAGGGATCATGGGATTAATGCAGGCTTTGGTCGAGATTGTGGACCTTTCTCCATGCAGCCTGTATGCAAATGTTTGTTTGCATTTACAGTGTGGATCCCCGCCTCGACTCCAGAAGGCCCCAAAACATGTGTGCCAACGGGCTTGTGACCATATCTGCTTGCCAGCCAGCGACCGTGCCTACTGATGTGTGACTTTGTACCCCCCACTTACCAAAGTTCATCCAAGCATTAGAAGCTAATCCGCCATAATAGGCCAAGAGACAGAAACTGGGGGAGAAAGAACAGGGCATCAAAGGTAGCGTGCGTGTGCTTTTTGTGCTGAAGCGTCTGGTGTGTGTGAGGTATGCCAGGCAGGAGTCTACAGATTTAAAACTAGACAGAGCATTCTAAATCTGTGGCTTATGCTCTGTTTTGGGACAGGGAGTGTTGATAGAACACGCAGGCAGGCAGCTCATGTCATTTAGATGAAATCATGCCTCTGGCCGACCCTTCTTTATCACCACAGCAAGGGCACCAAAATGTTTTGTTGGGAGTGATTCATAGCTGGTTTATAAAGGGAGAAATGAAAGTGAAAAAAAATATTGGCTGGGTTGCTACATAGGGGGCGGCGAGGGTATAAATTAGCAAAGGTTACAAAGGTAGCAATGGGTCCTTTGTAGCAAGCTTACGTCATATATCTCGAAGCACTTGGAGACAGCAGACCACCAAGGCACTGGACCAACTTGGACTCAAACTAGAAATCTTGTTAACTGGTAAATGCTGAGCCATGAAGCCCTCATATCTCTAACTTGTCGGGAGTGACTGATTGCTAGTTTATGAAGAGGAGAAAAGTGAAGAAGTGTATTGGCTCGGGTGCTACATGGGGGTCAACAAAATGATGAATTAGCAAAGGTTATGAAGGAATTGGGTTAAGTATGCAGCCGGGTCTTTGTTTAAACTAGGTCTGGTTATATATTCTCCAACACACAATGAAGTTTACCTTTGAGCCAGACATACCCCTATCTCTCTACCTCCCTCTAAGTGTTGCCACTGTCAACACAGTGTTAAGTTTGGCCAAGACAAGGGAGGGTTTAGGGCGGAGGTGCCGGGTAAGTGAAGAGGATGGGGGAGGGACGAGGGCAGGTGGCTGAGGAGTGGAGGATGGCTTTACTAGGGCTGTCTGGAGGCACTGACCCATACTGTACACACCGTCCTGCTACGTTTGTCTTCATCCCTCGTTTAAAGACACAGTCTCGTTGTAGGGAAACTGGCTCAACCTATACGCAACCACCACTATATCAGTACAACTACTGTCAATAAAAAACAATGGTTGTTCATTAAAAAATATAAAATATTGCAATTGTTTCAGACTTGGTTTTACCACATTTATTTGTCCCTAATATGAAAAAGTTAAGGTCTAACTTTGTAAAGTTAACATTGTATTTGATATATTTTGGAATATAATGAGCAGGGCTTGACATTAGCACTAACCAACTAGACAAATGCAGGTAGATTTAACTTTTGGCAAGAAACATATAGTCTATCACTAGCCAATCTGTCAGACTACCTCATAGTACAAACTGCCAAGCAAAAAAATACAATTTATTACAATATTTTCAGTTAATCCTACTCTAACCGTAAAACACATTCTGACCAATGAGCAAAGAAGTCAATGTCAAACGCCCTGGTCTTTACACTTTAATCTTGTACCCCTTTATTCTTCATCACCCTATCTCTCCCAGCATACTGTCCTCCTCATCCTCTTCTCTCTATCTCGGCCTCACACGCCGCTCGGCCCCTCCCCGGCCCGCTGATCACCACCAACTCTGCTTTTCAAAAACATGAAGCGAAGAATGGATAAGAAAACAGCAATAGTATAAGAAAGGACGCTTGACTCAAAGTGTACTCTAGTGGCCTGTTATCTCATTACAGCGATGCCGGCTTGTCACGCTCTGCTGACTAGCCCCCTAAGGAGCGCCCTTGCCCCCTTATAAGACCCCCTTATAAGACCCCCTTTTATTTGGCGGGTGCTCTCGTATTTCAACAAGCCCACAAAGAAAGACGATTCTCTGTGGTTTACGGGCTGTCCACACCAGATTTGTGTATTCCTTTCCAGCCAAGTCTCGGATTCAAGCTCACAACAAGGCCACTGTACAGAAGCCTCGTTAGCTGCTAGTTATCAAATGATAGTGGATAATGGAGGCTAATGCGACGGGTAGATATCCATTTGTTCCAGTGTTGGCTCCCTGTTGGTAGCACTTCTGTTTAGGCCCATGTATTTGAAGAGAACTCTAGGAGGGAACTGCTGTCAGCTGAAGAAGCAGAAATGATGTTGCTCTTGCTGGATTTTTCTCTCTCCTGTGCCAAAAATGAAGGCTCATTAGAAGTGAAGGGAGGTCTGTTATTAAGGGAGATGGGCAGAGTGCTGAGATGGGAAAACAGTGGAAGCATATGAAAAATGCTCTTGGGCTTGCATTTTTATGGAAGAAATACTTACACTAAGGGCACTAATTCTTAATACACATAGAACTATATATACTATGACAACAGCAAATAAACTCTGGCCCAAACTAGCCATGTTAGACTAGCATAGAGGCTTCCATATGCTTGATGGAAGTGGCATGAAGAGTCATTGTGCTGGCGGGATGGGTCCCATTTATGATGGTTCCTCACCATCTACAGTAATGTATAATTTGTTAAGTGTTAATTACATGTATTTCCCATCCCCTACAAAATATCAGGAGTGCTAGATTCATTCATTGGAGAGGTGATATTATTATCAGTGGTCCATACTAACAATACATTGCTGTATTTACCTGCCACCTTTTTTTCCCATTCATCCGAGCACTATCCCCACAGTCGACCCAACAACACCTGGGTGCTTCAGTTGCTTTGTGGATAAAGGTTGCCACTGCATTTTGAATGAAGCTGTTGAGATATGGAGGTCAAGCAGATGTGTTTGTGTTTGCAATGGTCACCATACTGCAAATAGAAGCCCTATTTAAATATACACAGCTTGGCAAGACATGCTGGCTACTGGCTGTGAAACGGTGGCACGCTTCTGGTTGGTTGAAATTCGAACCGTGTTGCCCTCATCCTCACCTCAATGTTATCTCTAATGTTATTTCCGCTCGGCAAAGTGGTTCTACCTTAATCAAACAAGTTTTTTTCCCGACTATTTTCAAAAACACAAACTCCTGTGGGACTTTTATTGCAGTAAATGGACACTCTTTGGTATTTATCTGTGCTTGGAAATTGGACTTTTAGAATGAATTGATTCAGGGATCGAGGCGGAAGGGAAGAGACCGAGAGACAGTGCAGGCAGCAGCACTTTGTCCCGAGCCTTTTAGTGAGATTAGCTGTAGTCCTGATGTCTACCTCCTTTTATTTATTCTCTGAGTCAGCCGTTCTGAAACAGTACACCCCGGTGGTAAAAAAAAAATATGTCAATATGTTTGCATTGGCATAATTACAGGAACAAAGGGCTTAAAGTCACCTCTTGAGAATGTAAAGAGCTCCTCTAAATAACATCTTCTGGTAACTGTGGGTGTGCCACTGTTAAAAGATCTGAAACCATCGAAACACAAGGTCATCTCGACTTTGTTCTGAAAAGAATTGATGGTCTGTGATAAGAAACACAAAGTCATTCAGGATCTGTTTTGATCAGTGACCAGAGGAGTGAACTTGAAGGGCTTGCTGTATGATTCCAATATTTTAGCCATGTTTTTGAGGCATACATATTGTCTTCTAGCATAGGGTTAGTTATTTTGGCCAATCCTGTACAAATGACTATGCGAAAAACTATAGTATATATAGGGCTGTAAACATGCTACTATAGAGAGCTAAGATGCTGACTCCTGGTGCCCATAGTAAATGAAAGTGAGTATATGCCTTAGTTTATTGCTCGTCAATTACCTGGCAACGCTCCAGAGTGCAATCTACAACACTACCAAAGCAGCTACATTAGAATTCATCCTCCAAGCAAGGACAAGCAGTGTCAATGTTATTTGGCAAAAACAGAACCCCTCCACTGAATTCCGCTATGCCTTTGGGAATCCTAATTATTGCAATCTCTTCATCAGTCCATCATCTTCTCGCTGTTGCTCCTCTGAGAATTTTTCGTGGAATTGATCATATTTACTGGCTCTGTCTTCATGGTATACCTCATATATCTCAACAGCCCACATGAAGCGGCTTGCCTCTGCCAAACTATGCATATTACTGCGTCCCATTGAAGCAAGCCATTTACCGTGATAAATAGGTAAAAGGCCAAGGGGAATTGGAAAAGGCACATAGGAGGCACTTTCTTCTCCCACTTCATCTTTATGACTATACAGAACTCATCATTCACAAAGCAATCAATGATAATACAGTCATTTTAGCATAGCATTTAGTCTTTTAACTCATTGCCGACTGTACATTTCATTGGTTCCCAGTTCTTGGTTCATAGTGTGTGTACATTATCTATTGCACCATTCTTTGTAGCTCTGTGTTAGACCTTAGACAGTGTATCAGGATGCGCACACGTCATCAGGATGCGCCGAACAACGTTAGCTCTGGTCGGAGCTCCGAGCCGACTCGCTCTTACACCTTATTTAATCCAACTGCACCTTTGTATTTTTTTTCTTTTTTAATGTACTTTTTATTATATGATTATTATATTGTTACTTATCTCTTTTTTGCACACTTTTTTCTTACCATGTACTATTACTGCCTGCTACTAGTACTTCATGAGTATCTTAGCGAGTCTAACGGTTCTTCCGATCCAAAGCATTTCATTGCATTTTTTGACCCTGCGCTGAATGTGCATATGACAAATAAACTGAAACCTGAAATAAAGACACATTAGCATTGGCAATAATTTATACAATACAGAAATACCGTAATTACATTCGGACCAAGGTTCTAAATAACCCATATCATCCTACTCTCAGGAACCTATATTCAGAAAAGGCAAGCTTGATTGGTTCACCTGTTCTGATATTAAAGACTTATTGAGGACTTTGCCTGGGTTATGTTGAGAGGTTAAATTGGATAAAGATTCAAATATTTAAGCATCCTGAAATTACTTCTGCAAAATATATTTGACAGTTAGCCTTCTTCATCTAATTTCCACTCTCCCAGGCTTACCTTTTCTATCATTTCCCTCTCCCCATGTTACTGAATTTTACTTTTTGGCCAGAAGCTGTGTTCCAAGATTGGAGTGAACAAGCATAAATCGGGCTGTATTAATTGGTGTGCCTGGGGTGAGGGCGATGCTCAGACGTGGGTGAAGATGGGATAGGCCCACATCCAGAAGCCCCTCGAAACATTAAATATTAACACTTTTTTCTCATCTCTGGCCTTTTAGTTACACGCTCTGATTGGGTTGACTTTCAGTTGATCCTTGCTTGCACCAAATTGAGTTCCCCTCTGTAAAAATGAAAGACATCCAGGGAAAGACATGGCGATATAATTGGAAGACCTTCCATGTTGTGTGCCCTTTGATTCGAAAAAGTAATGAAAATTCAACTTGATATTTTCATCCAGTCTCATTGCTCTGGCCTCGCTGTTCTTCCTTTTTGTATGAAGACCCACATTCAAGGCTTTATTAGGAGCAAAATGGCAGCTATTGTGTGGACCAGCTTTTTATGTCACTGCATATAATGGCTCTAGATTGTGTGAGCTCATTGATATTAGTTTAATTTTGGGCGTGAGAGATTAGTTCTATTTCATTCAGCTAATGGGTAAGGGCACTCAGATCTTCCATTTGTCTAAGAGACGATTTGTCAAAGCTAGCACTCAAGCTCACTAGACTCCGCCATATTTATCATAATCTCCAAAAGGACGCTCGCTATAGAGGGACGAAGCCATACGGAATCAAAACAATGGTAAAAAATGCACAAAAGAATGACTTGCATATTTAACACAATTTGAGGTCTATAAGCTCAGTTTATTGCAAAGTATTTGGTTTTCTGTTTAGTTCGAAATTAAATTTGACCATATACTTTACCATAAAATTATAATGATCGAGATTCTCAATTATCTGGATTACAAAGACCGCAATACAATGGACAAATGAAAAAGATTTATCGGGTCAGTTAGTAAGTGAAGTATTATGATAAAAACAACTGCAGTATCTGTATTGTTCAAAGGACAAAGTGAATTCATTTACTGTAGCTGAAACCCGGTCTTACAACAGGTCACAGTATTGGGCTGCACAATCATGTAGCTCCTAGTATTTTGATAAGAACATATGCAAGCTCAAGTGTTGGAAATAAATACTCGATAACCTAATGTGTTGCTGTCCTGTTCTGCAATGTCAGCTGAGCAATTTGGAATTCTCCTAATGTTTAGTTCCGTCCCATCGTCCGTCATCCTCATTTTCTTCGTCCCGACTAAACGTCTCATGTACTGAGAGGGCAAACACACCCACGTCCAGCCCCACAAACATCCGTTCACCACACACTCTTGTTGTTTGAATGGGCTTGACTTCTCACCCCGTCGCCAGGACAACAGGCCTGGTGAGGGGGAATCTATGGGGCGGACAATGGGGTTTGAGAGAGGGCAACCATGTAGGCCACTTCACGCTGTTTGTCTAGACCCTTTAATCCAAAGCGAAATGACAACAACGCACTCATCAGTAAAGCTGTTATTTATCTGTTGGCATGCTGGGATCTTAACACAGTGTCCTCAAGTTACATTTCTATTTGTGGATTTTATGGGTTTGCATAGACTGGCACTGTTATATAGCAAATGGCAAAAAAAAGATACTTAGACGTCAACAAGCAATCTTCTAGTTCTGGCGTAAATGCTCTATCAGTCACAAACCTTAGGTAGTTAAAATGCTCAATCAAGATCTGTCCCTGTATTAAATGGATGTTTCTATTTGTAAAACACTTCATGAAAAAAACAATATGGAAAAGCTCCAAAGACATCTGTATGTGATTATATTTACATTGATGCTTTTTACGGCTTCACTCAAGACTGATGTGTACCCAGGCTAACTGCTACTAGCCTCTTGTTTGACTCAGCTGCAATACATCAACTTCAAGTCCAACTAAGAACACCAGACCTCAACTGAACCCACGTCCTTTAGCTCTGTTCTTTGTCCGTCCCTTTATACCAAATGAAGTACAACCCAAGAATCTAAATTGAGTTGGTTTGAGTGCTAATCGCATCACGTACAAGGACAGAGTGGACAGTAAGAATATTGAGAATTGGGGAGCAAAGACTTTCAAGTTAAACACCAAAACAACTGCAGAAGTCCTATCTCACAATGATACAAGAAATCAAGCTATGGATCTTCTAGTTCAGGGTAAATGCTCTTTCCATTGAGCCCAAAACTTCTGTAGACAACCCACTAAAGCTAGTCATTGGCTCCTTTACCAATCACTTGTTGCATTTCGCATCTCAACACATTTTAAAAAAGCCTGCTTCCAGGTGGTGTTCTAGTCCTAGGCCCATTACCAACCAAGCAACAAAATGGATTGTGGGTAATTCTGTTCCTTGGAATACAAACCTCAGCACAATCTACACTATAGTCTTTATATCTATGTGGTGACCCTTCCCCTCTGTACTGGGGCTTTCACAACCTTTAACAACAAAATGCCACCTCCGGCGTTCTGCTGCACTGACCCTTACTCCCAGCTGCGGTCTGCATGAGTGGTTAGCCTCAGGCCTGCAGTAGTGAAGTGTAGCTCTTCTCAGGTGGTACATTTATACAAGCCCAGACACAGCAGCAGCCCCTTCAGATCCTGTAATTGAAGTTTTTAACATTTGCTGTCTGTACATCCGGAATCAGACTATCTCTACCTGTAATCAAGGACCGCCCCAAACTCTTCTACACACATCACACACACACACAGCCCTCATCAAACACAAAGAAGATCCCTTAAAAACAGCCCTGGCACATGAAATACAAAGCCAGGAGATGTTATTGTGCTCGAGTCCAATTAGAGAAACAGATATTATCTCAGGAGTACAATAAAGCAGTGTTATCAACCCAGATTTTACCGCCGCAGACGCTTTTGGCTGGCTGGGAATGGTCAAATGTGATTTACAGCTGACTGATTCACCGTTTGTGATAATAGCTTCTTCCCAGTGGCGCTGTCTACACCACTCTGCAGTTCTTTTGAGTTTATTGTAGCATTTTTAAGTTCTGTATTTACACTGACTCTCAGACCCTGTTCTATGAGGTAAATTAGGTCATCTGTAAAGTGTAGAGGTCAGGGGAGGGACTAAAGTAAAACTCACCTACTATTGGTCAAAGTGGTAGCCCACAAACTCTGATTTGATGTTGCTGTAGAGGTCAGGGGTGGGACTAAAGTAAAGCTCAACTACTATTGGTCAAAGTAGTAGCCCACAAACTCTGATTTGATGTTGCTGTTGAGACCAGGGGAGGGACTAAAGTAAAACTCAACTACTATTGGTCAAAGTGGTAGCCCACAAACTCTGATTTGATGTTGTTGTAGAGACCAAGGGAGGGACTAAAGTAAAACTCAACTACTATTGGTCTCAATAGTAGCCCACAAACTTTGATATGATGTTGCTGTAGAGGTCAGGGGTGGGACTAAAGTAAAGCTCAACTGCTATTGGTCAAAGTGGTAGCCCACAAACTTTGATATGATGTTGCTGTAGAGGTCAGGGGTGGGACTAAAGTAAAGCTCAACTACTATTGGTCAAAGTGGTAGCCCACAAACTTTAATTTGATGTTGCTGTAGAGGTCAGGGGTAGGACTAAAGTAAAGCTCAACTACTATTGGTCAAAGTGCTAGCCCACAAACTCTGATTTGATGTTTTGCTGTAGAGACAGGGGAGGGACTAAAGTAAAACTCAACTACTATTGGTCAAAGTGGTAGCCCACAAACTCTGATTTGATGTTGCTGTAGAGACCAGGGGAGGGACTAAAGTAAAACTCAACTACTATTGGTCACAATGGTAGACCACAAACTCTGATTTGATGTTGCTGTAGAGGCCAGAGGAGAGAATTTCCTACAATTGAAAAGATAAATGCTGTATGTAGGTTTTGTGCCAAACTTGAGCCTTTTGGTTGAATTCTGTTCTATAATCTATTGCCCATTAATATAGTCTCAACTCCCCAATGCCCATTACTGCTCATTTCCTACATTTTTCATTTATCTTCTCCATTTCAGTAAATAACATTTGGATTCATAACTGATAGACATCAGAGCTCCTATTAGCTTTTAGCATGACAGCTCTTAGTCTGCTATGCCTGGCTTTGGGCTGGATCACATGCATTAGAGACTATTTGTGCGTGTTCTCTCCAACGTCCTCTCATCTGACACTTTCACTCTGAGGTTTCGCTCTTTGCCGTGTCTAAGTGGTCTCCATTGTGTAAAGTGTGTGTGTTTTCGATGCAGCTGCCGGCCCATAGCAGCACCTGTTCTTGTCTCATCACTCAGCCGTTGACGGAGTGTAAGCCTTACATGGAACCGGCCTGACGCTGGCGGTGTGACCGAGCCTGACCCATCGCACCCCCCACAAATATATCAGAAACATATACCCTGGACAACATACAGCAATGATAAGAGATGGGATATCACTGACCCACATACAGAACCCATATTATTATTATTTTTGTCAATTTGTCATTGGCTACTCACCTTTAGCAATATATGTTGACTAGAGCATTTACTCTCAAACTAAAAGAGCCATTGGTTATATATGCTCACTCTTTCCTGACTTCCAAAGATGCTGTTTTCCTTCCTGAAGCTACTCTTCCTGGGTAAATTTTCAAAATGGATTGCACTCAATGCGACTGGCCCCGAAGACTGTAGCTGTCCCAGAGCGCAGGCCGACAAATGTGAACCCTGAGTGGATGTGAAAGGGCTCGTAAACACCGGATCCTCTTCATAACAGGCCATTAATGTTGTTCGGCCACACCCTGCTGCCAAAACCGTACCACACATATCCCTGCTCATAGTGAGGATTCCAGTGAGTGACTTCATGGTTTATAACGGTGTCAATTTGACGGGCAAAGATATATCTCATCAGAGTTAGGGTAATAATTATCCCAATGGTAACATAATGATAAATAGTGATTGTAGGGACGTACATAGTGACTTTGCGATAATAAGAATCATAGTGCACTTGAGATGGCTTTGAGATCTAGATTTACAATTATTTTGGTGTTGACTAGACATTGTAAACCAACAGCCAATTATTAGAGGTGGCAGTGGCACAGAGGGTTGCCGGTTCGAATCCCCGCCTGATCGTATACTGTCATTGTGTCCCTGGGCAACCCACATTGTCAATGAATGAATGTGGTTGTGTGACTGATGATGTTTGGTAAAGGTCGGGGGGGGCGTATGTGCAAACTGGCAGCCACGCCTCTGTCAGTGTGCCCCAGGGCAGCTGTGGCTACACAAGTAG
>JAVQKC010018495.1:0-11621 GCA_036025475.1 Philypnodon macrostomus
CGTATGGGGCAGACATACGGGGCAGACGTACGGGGCAGACGTACGGGGCAGACGTATGGGGTCGTTTTCGCCGATATACACTTTGCTGTCGGGACGACAGCACAGGCCTTGTTTACAAAACTAATTACTAGTTTTGTAAATAATCCAACATTTCTATCGTTATTGTTTTTTAATCTGAGGGCTGATTTAAATCTTTCCCAGTGCCACGATGCACTTTTGACATGTCTCATATATACTGTATTTGTGCAGATGATTTTGAGTCCAAGTTCCAGTTCCACCCTGTAGAAGACTTACCTCCTCCAGAAGAATTCAAGCCTTTCCCGCGGGTCTACCCCAGCAAAGAACACAGAGGTTACTACATGTACTTTCTAATACCTCATTGAGTTATCCCTACAATTCTATATTTCATAATTCTTATTCCTTTTCCCCAGTGCCCCCGAAGCCCCCTGCCATTTGGACCCACCTTAGATGATCTCCTCTCTGCCATGGACTGTTGATGTTGTGTGGATTCAGTACCAGTATGTATGCTGACTTACACTACCTGACCTGACCAGTGTGGAATGTATTGAATGTGTCGTGGGTTCCCCCTACTCAAAACGTCTACTGTTTATCAACAAACTCCTGAAGCTAATTTGAACTTCACTTTGTCAAACATTTTACTGTTACACTGTATGAAGCATATCATTTTGAGTACATGCATACCAGTCGTTTACTGTACAGGCATTCAAACTGTCTAAACAACTATTTAAAAGTATTAACTGGTGCTTATATATACGTTTCTGAACATGTATAGCCAACATAACTATGGGCTTGCATTCTGTTTGATATGTCACAAATTAGTTTATATCATTTGTTAAAAGGAATCCACAAGCTATTGAGGGATATACTGTATTATTAAACTTCTGCTTTAGGCAATTGTCAGTGCTTGTTGGAGGAGTGGACAAGAGCAATTATCAAGAGATTTACTTTATAAACAGAAGTGGGTAGAGTAGGCAATAATTTTACTCAAGAGTATGGTTATGCAAGTAAAAGTAAAAAATACTCATTCACAGAATTACTTGAGTAAGACTAGAAAAGTACTGGGGAAAAAACTACTCGAGTCCTGAGTAATTGTTTGAGTGTAATGTCAGAATATTTGTTTAATTGTGTCATTTTGACAAGAACAGTAAAAGTACTCTTACTCTTTCTAGATTTCCAAGATTTTTCTCAAGTAAGAGTACAGTTACTTCAAAATATTATTACTAAGTAAAAAAGTATTGTGCAGTAAAGCTACTCTATGGAGTACATTTTTTTAGAGTAAATGTAACTGAGCACTACCCACCTCTGTTTATAAGATCCCAAAACTTAGCAGTACAGGCTCCTCAACATGGCAATGAACTAACACAAGAGCAGTCAGATATAGGGAATAAACATTAGTACATTGTCTCTTTAACACCTCTGTCCAAAGAATTGTTTGTGCAAATGTCTTCATGTATGTTTTAGTGTAATTAGACGATGTGAGACACTGTGATACTGTATGGCGTCTGTTCCTGTCAATATTCATGAGGTGGGGTTCTTGACAAAACTCTTGAGAAAAGAGTGCCACCTACTGGATGAATGTGCAAAGTATTCGAAAAATGTGAAGACCAAATAAAGCACAGTATTTACAATGTGTATTTTTAATTAACATCAACTTTTTTCATTTTGAAATAATGAATGCAGTTTGTAAAGAAGAAGAAACTTTCATCAAGGCAATGGCACATATTTCCTCAGTGTACGACAGAACAAACAAGGAGAGCTTAAGACCACAAAATAAAAGACATCTGACTTTTGAGTGAAGGTGACACCCTAACACCATTCAACAGTGTAGCTTTCATTAGACATAACTGCTAACTCAAACCTCTAAATCCTCTACTCCTCTCTAATTCTTGAAATGGAAAGATATTGTTCCTGATAAAGACGCCATAGTATGAAACCCTTCATTCATAAACTAATCAGCCTAACCTAATCCTATGCCAACAATTACATCTTCAATGTAACACTCTACCACAATAGAATAGTAAAAATATAGTGGTGCCCAAACAATAAAAACACATTTATAAATATTCTCCGACTAACAGCTGTTTCCATATATGGCCACCACATGTGCCTTTATGTGGGCCACAGAAGGCACCGATAACCTGAGTTTGTCAAATATAGATCATAGAATTATCAGACTATAGTTCATCATGTTTGTAAGTGAACTCTCTGGAGGAGATGAAGCCATCTTTGTTGTCATCTTCTTTCTTGAAGATGTCCTCCACCATTGTTTCATGTAGAGTGTCGTTAGGGGTGTGGCCATGACGCTCAAACTCCTTCCTCAGATATTCTTTCACCTGAAACACCAATACATGGTTACCTTCAATTATTTACTTTTACAGATAAGTTGTAATGTTTATTCGTTACCTCTCTCTTAGAGAGCCTCCAGTCATCATTGAGGTCCATCTCCTGGAAGGCCTCATGTGATCTGGGTCCATTTCTGATCTCCATCACCTCAATGATGAAAGTCAGGGTGCTGTCTGGTGGGATCTTACCTTCATGCACATCACACACACAAGACAAACTATTAAAATATTGAGAGTGGGATTTTTATAAAAGAAATGTGTTTGTATGTATGTATGTTTGTACATGTATGTATTACATGCAATAATAACTTCCAATCATCAGTTAGTGGCATGCCATAAAACAGAAACGCCATCAAATAAAGGCATGGATATGTTACTGTGAGTCTGGCTAACTCAGGTTTAGAAAAAGTCTTCTTAATAGGAAGAAAAAGAACAAATAATGACAGATAGAGGCATGTTAAAGTTATACAAACTGACACGAAAATACAGAATTACGAGTTAAGTAATAAAAAATTGTATATAAAATCAGGTTAGTGGTGCTGAGCTTACCAGAACAAAGGCAGTATAGTTCACATGCTTTAAACGAGCATCACTGAATGAGTCTCCATTCAGTGTCAGTCCCTGCAACATGCACACAGTCGCTTATTCTATTTGACTAAGAAATATGCTGTTGGAAGAGCCACTAAGGGCAGATGATGCACTACCTTTGCCCTCATTGCCATAGGCCAGAGCAGGAGGGATAACCAGCCTCCTCTTCTCCCCACTGCACATGTCCTTTAGGCCTTTGTCCCAGCCTCGGATCCCCTCTTTGATGCCCAGAGTGAACCACACCGGCTGCTTGTCTCCATGGGCACGACTGGAGGACAATAAAAGTACAATCACATCATTACAAATGCACAACTCAAGATCAGTGGTTCGCATTTTTTTTACGCACGTAGCTTCCAAGAAAATATTTGACCAAAATAGTGGACGTAAATGACCTTTTAATGACTTAAATGATCAGGGCTAACCCAGAATAAAATACGGATTGTTATAGATATTATTTAAAATTGAAGACCAAACCAGGACTGAACCAGGCCTTTTCAAAGACCATAAGCTATTTTTTAAGGATGGTGCGTTGAGACATGTTTGACGAGTTGTGCACTGTAGACTACTGGTGCCGAGTTGGTCCAATTCATGATGTCCCTCTCAGTTTTGAACTCAGTTGATGTAATTTGACGTTTATTACATTTATTAAAACAGCTGGTATCAAAAGACTTATTTGCCTCAAGCCTGAATTGTTTTATCACTTTCACTCAAGCGCAAACCCCAAATGGACTACAATTTAGGACTTCCTTCACGTGACCTGAAGCGTATCCAAGGAGATGATCAGTGCACAAATATAAAAGTGATCTATTAAAATTTGCAAATTATAGTCATGTTAATGCATTGCTTCTCACCAGGCCAGGCAATGGTAGGGTATTAGGCTTACAGAATACACAGTATAAGTAAGTATAGTATAGTAAGTATAGGTAAGTATAATATGTAGTGGAAAACCGTACCTGGAGTGAAACATAGTCCCATTCTCAAAGTATACTTCATGGTGGACCAGAAGAATGTCTCCATACTTAGATTTTCTGTGACAAATGAACGGTCTGTGCATAACTTCTATCTGCACCTCCGCCTCTGGAAGTGAACCCTCGCTCGCGAGGACAAGCACCGAGGTGGACAGCCAGGACAACAGTGACAACAACATGCTACAACTAGATGCAAAGAAGTGCTTAAAAACTGAGTAAAACTTCTAAAACTAATGTAGGATATGGACCTCTCCCTCTACGTGGCACTTCAATAATACAGGCTCGTGCAGAGTCTCCTCGTGATTGGCTGCATTATACACACAAGCTCCGCCCACTGACCCTCCTTAGTTATGGTGTTTTGGTTTGGATACATCTGTTTGAAGGCTTGGTTTATAATATTTGCCATAAAGGTAGGTCATGAATGAAAGCACACAACTTTACAACCACTTTATTATTGATAGTTTGTATTTTGAGGTAAAACAAGGGTTTGTGACGTTAACATTCATGCATCGTTATATTTTTCATGTAAGTGGTGTTGACATACATTGCATTCAATTCAAGTCATTTGTTCTTTTCTGCTGATCAATGCTACTTTTGAACATTCATTTTCTATCTGTCGGTTTTAACATTCACTGTAATGGAGTCACTTTCACTAGCACTAAACTGCATTTGGCACATTGCATAAAGTCTGTTGTATTGTACAACACATTTAAACATGCAATTACAAACTATTGCACTTCATAAATATATGATTTGTAACACACTGCCACAGAACATATATTATCAATATATTGCTGCCTTTTGGGTTCTTTTTTGTCATTACAAAAAACAGCTTATTTGTCATTAACAGTCAGCAAGTCATACACATTGTAACTACAATAGTTTATGAGGATACAATCATTATTGAATATCCACCGTGAACAGTGTTTAACAGTGCAACAGCCATGACACTCTCCTGGCTTTAGTAAGAACTCTGCCTTCACTCAGAACAGCTGCTGTAAAGTTACATCCAGTCTTATTTTTCAGACACTGCTCTTTGTTATCTTCTTCAGTGCCCTGGTAAAGTGTGGGCAAGGGGACACTTCCAGAGAAGGTGAAGCCCAACTTTAAGAAGGTTGTTGCACTGTGGCCATTAGTCTTCTTCAGGTGAAGTACTTACAGCCAGTGGAGTCAATGAGGCAGGAGCCAGTGCATTTGAGGTGCCCAAAAGATCTGCGAAAAAGACAAACCAAACCTTAGAATATATTTCAGATTATTATCTCTCCAATCCAGCAACAATTTACAGTATCAGGTCTAGGTCTTATTATGCCCAAACCTAATTACATAATCACACTGCAGCAACAGATGCACATAGGGCTGAGCCATGTTGAAGACAAACCTGCAGAAGTCTAAAGTAAGAATCAATACTGAGGAGAAAAGGGCTATAAACTGGTTTGAGTATTTCACTGAGCTAATAGGATATTTCAATATAACCATCTCTAGGATTTACAGAGAATGGTCCAAAAAAGAGAAAATATCCAGTGAGTGGCAGTTCAAAGGTCAATGTTTAGACTGTTTGGAGATGACAGCAAAGGGTCAGTAACATAAATAATAAAACCAATTAAACTAACCATCTTGCCTATATCTCACAAACCTGCATAGTTTCTCTTTTTGTGACCATTCTCTGTAAAGTGTGTGAAAGTCCCAGTAGATCACCCCATGCCACATTCTCAGTAAATCCCGTTTCTTCTTGATTGTGGTGTATCTAATAATGCAGTTAGTGCTTGCATGAATACAGTACAATGTATAAATGTTGTAACCTTTAGATGAGTCATGTATGCAGTGAAAAGGTCCCTACCCGGGCAGATAGGACTTGCAGGTCTGATAGCCGAAGTCCTTCCCGTCACACTCCTCCATGCCCTCGTGGCGGTAACCATCTCCACAGTAGGCCCACTTACAGTCTGCAGGAGAGAGCAACAAAAAGCAGACATTACTAATGGCTTTGGCACTATGTTAGTTTCCCCGATGCCAATGCAGCAGTTTGTGGCTAATTGAATTGCACAGAGGATGGTGGAGTGAGAGGAGAAGATTAATGAAAGATCAGGAAAGGTTGCACAGTGCTGGCTCCTTTTATCTGCTCTGTGTGTGGTGCACCGGGCTGCAGCTTAGCGGGAGATCAGAAACAGCTGTCTGTACCACTGTTTAATAATACCTGGTGTATGCTGATCTTAATCACATTACTGCAGCATATAAACATCCTATTTGCACCAAAGTTGCTGGCATCTTGACAACTGTTGACAAGCTATGGTTTATAAGCTAAAGTTGATCTTGTGTGGCATGTATCAATCAATGCATTTGTTCTTTACATTACAGATTACACAACTTTTCCCCAGATGTGTGTCTCAAAATAGGGATGGGCGAAATGGTGATAAAAATCAAACTGTAATATGATGTTATGAAACAGTGATACAGTGCATTCATTTATTCTCTTCACTGTTATTTTTACTGTAACAATGCCAGTGTTCGTATTAATAAAAAAAAACAAAAAATAAAATTAACTATTATGTTGAACACTGGATGGTTTGGATGTATTACAGTTAAAGAGGTTCTCTGAAGACACTGATAGCAGCAGTCTTCTGGATAAGACAAAAAAAGTATTAATCTTAATAAAATCATGACATTATAGTTTAACCATATCGCACACGCCTATCTCAAAAGTCCAAATATTGGGTTCCACAAATAGTGTTCTTTGCATACCAAAGCATCTACATAAGGTAAGTGATAGAATACTAACATGAAACGGTAAGCAGGAGCGTAACATCAGGCAGCGCATCCAGTGCAATTGAACTGGGGCCCAGAAGGTGGAGGGGTCCATTGGGAGTCTAAACGGACTAAGCCAGGACTAACCCAAGTGTTAACCTTCAGTATAAAAACCTTCACTGGGGCCCACCGACTGTAAAAAAGCTCAAACTGAGCAGCTCTTTCATATTTAAAGTTACAGCCACATTTTGCAAGCTAACACCAATAATAAATAATAATAAATAAAAAAAACAATTACTGGCATAGTATAAAAATAGATAGATAAACTGGATTTTCACAGAATTTTACACATTTTTAAGAACTAATGGATGTATTAACAAAAGAGTATCAATATGTGTCTTACTTAAACAGGCATCGCTAACGATCTGGTTGCCATCGTCACACTCCTCTCCGTGCTGGGCCTGGACTTTTCCATCTCCACACACACCCACTCTGTCTGGGACCTTCTCTGTGGACTGGTACGGCTGAAATGGCTAGAACACAAGACAACAAAAAGTACTTAAATACATAAATGTATTCATACAACTATGACCTTAGCATTTCCCAGTACACGCTGTACAGTACAAACTGGTAGATTTTAAAACACCTACTGTACGTATGACCTATATAAGGGCATGCATTTAGCTCACTTCTGTGTCCCAACCCACCATTTGAAGAGGCTGGTGTCTACTGTCCTAACCTGTATGGGCTTCCATCCATCTTTATCTTTAAAGTAGAGCACCCTCTGGTCTTTCCTGATGGCTATGGCGTTTTCTCCCTGAAGACGGTTCATCTCCTGCTCAGAGTTCACCACAAATATCTAACATAACATAGAGAGGAGGTTTTCAATATGGCACCATGATTCATTAATAGACAGGTGTTACCACAAGCAAGGAAAATACAAATCAGACTAGTCTTACAGCAGGAACTTTATTGGCGCTGTCCCGTAGTGTGTAGCTGCCAAAGGGGGCGCTGTTCACTGTGGGAAGGGTGTCACAGTCACAGCGGCCTGGTGGTCCTGGAAGACCCTTTTCACCCTTTTCACCCACGAGATACAGACCTGCAAAAAGTCATGCTTCAATATTGCACTCAAAGTTAGATGAAAGTTCACTAAGAGTCAAAATGGTTCACCTCCAGCTAAAACATATATCTGATTTGTTGCCACACATGTAGGCTAAATTAATTGTATTTAAGAATAAGACTGTGGTCTTGCCTGTGGCCGGTGGTCCTGGGGGGCCTGGGTGACCATTAGGTCCTGGTGGTCCCGGGGGGCCCATGACACCAGTGGAGCCAGTCTGGCCCTTAAATCCCTGTGAGGATGTAAAAAGATGGCTTTAATACATAGGATGTTCTTCAGAATCCATATTCCTGACCTGTTTGCCTCTTTTTCCGGGTCGTCCTGTTGGTCCTCTCTTTCCTGGTACTCCTGGCTCTCCCTTTGGTCCCTGTTCACCCTGTAAAACATCAGCCATTAAATCATAAAGCTCAACATTAATTAAAGAGCATTGTCTGGCCGTCCTTACTTTCTGTCCAAGCATCCCAGGCAGCCCGACAGAGCCCTAGACAGAGATGGAAGCATTAATATAATAGTCCATATTGTATAATTGCTGATGTAATGTCCTGAGATACAGAGCTATAAATGATAACCTTTAAAAAGGTCTTCTAAGCACAGCGCTGGACAGTAACCTCTGAAGGAAAAAGTGCTTACCACTGAAATGATGAGGCCTATATATTGCAGCATATGCTGAAGTAGTATTATTCTGCCAAGCAGACTGGGCAGAGTTCCTTCCAGTAAATGAAGAATAGTGCACTGACCTTATCACCTTTTGTTCCTGCTGCTCCCGGGTCGCCCTGAGAGCCCTAAAAAACACACAGGACATGACAGACAAAACCTATAGGGTGTGGACAGGTGGGGATTGTGTGGGTCTTACCTTATCTCCTTTGTATCCAGGTAAACCCTGAAACATAACAACATCAGATTTGTAATTAATCCAGTTATTGATTAGAGTCTGTTGTGTATGCCTAACCTTATTCCCAGATGGTCCTCTGAGTCCTGGTAATCCCATCAGTCCTGGATCACCTTTCTCACCCTGTGTAGCCATATATGACAACATGAGGAAATCAATGCTTTGTCAAATAACACATTACAAAAAAGAATATTGACTATTATTGTTCATCAGCAGTTTTAGGAGCCACCTTTGGAGCACCTCTGAGCTGCTCCTTACTGTGAGACAAAACTTGCATTGAGACTCACTGAGAGAGATTGCGTATCCCTAGGAATCTAACTTCCAACCTCAATGCTGTGATGCATATATTCAAATAAAAAGCATATAGAGGGCAGCTGTGCCCAGACAACAGTTACAGATGTGGTACAAGCACAGTACCGTGGGCCCCTCTGGACCAGGCCAGCCGGGCAGTCCCTGTTTTCCAGGTAGTCCGGGAGCTCCCATCCTTCCCTGTAAAATAAAGGTTAAGTTAATAAGAACTATTCATATGTCGTTTTCTACATGTATGTCATATATATAGGAACAAAAAGACTTAGGTACATAATACTGGCTACAATAACAAACCCCAAAATTAAAAACTCTAGTTATGTTACTCTATGTTGTCAGTAGCATCATGATATCTTAAGGTGAGGTAAGCAAACAGTCAACTATCAGCAAAAGAGCAGTCAAGCCCATTAGAGGCAGAATATGTACAAATGTGAGTGACTTTTATTTTATGTTAGCCTATGTGTGTGTGTGAAACCTTGAGCGCAACCAGGCCTCTATGCTCGCTCACTTAGCCAGCAGCCTGTGGCCCTACTGCTGCTACGGTCATTTATCACTGTGAGCCAAAGCACTTAGGAAGATTAAAAACGCAAGAGTGGGGAGGGTAAGAAATTCTGGATCAGTAAGACAAGGGAATGAACCTAGATATAGAATTGGGGCTAAATGCGGCTAACCGTGCAGCTAGATGGATGACAGGAGGAGACATCTAGATACATGGTTAGCCACAGAAGCTAATGTAGCGTGACCTATTTGAGCCATAGATGTATTACGAGCACACATCAATAGACAAATCACATCACTAGGAGCAAGACGGACAACTCGGATCTCATTATCCCAAGGACATCCGTGATGGAACCAGGATGTTAGCGGCTCACCTTTGACCCCGGGCGTCCGATTTCCCCCTGCGTGAGAACAAATGAGGCTTAGAGACGGCGCTACCAAGGGCACACATAAATATAGCCACACAAAACTATATTACAAATGTATTTCCGCTACAGATATAGGCCTACCTTTTCTCCTTTGGGTCCTTGGATTCCAGGTAACCCCATGTCGCCCTGAAAAATGACATTATTGAAAGTGATTGATGGTTTAAAGGAAAATCAATGCTAAAATGTTCACCTTGAGAAACTTTAACAATATTTCGTATTTATCTGTTGTTTTTAAATGAAAATATATGTTTGATGGATGTTATTTATTTGACCCAATGAAGAAATCTTATTCTTTCAGGACCGTCTTGCTGTGAGGCCCCTATGCTAACCACTGATGCCCAAGTAAATCCATTATATACAGGCCTGTCAACATAAATAGTGGCCAGACTACAGCAAGCATTTCCACTTCTTTGTTGCCTTTAATTCGTCCGAAACCACAATGGCCCATTTCAGATCTTTGTATTTGACCGAACTTGGGCAGATCTAATATGGTCAGCCTTAATGTAATATACAAAGAGCAAGAAACTCATTTACTACCATTAGAAGCAAAGAAGTAAATGCTAAAAGAAGCAATTGGAATTGGAATCATGCATATGAAATAAGGAGGTATGGGCTATAATCTATACCAGAGACATTCTTTATTGCCCCAGTGGAAACTAAAGTCAAGACCAATGTAATTACTTGTACAATGACGGTAAATTATCTTCTAATCAAAGTCTAAACCAGATGCCATAATGAAACGGGTGGTGGTTTTTGGGGGCATAGTCTATAAGAAAAATCTGAACAAACTAGTTTATAAGATAAAAGTTCCATACCTCTGGTCCCTGGGGTCCTGGAGGTCCCGGTGGTCCTGGGGCACATGCTGGAGGTTCAGGTTTGGGTTTCTCCTCCTCTTCTTCTTCTTCAGTGTAGAAAGTGACACCAGGCTCTAACAGACTTCCACCCTCCTACACGTATATATCATACACAACCAGGACTATATCAACAAACTAGCAACCATAATATAGAAATACAACATAAACTCTATACAGCAGTGATTAATGGTATATAACGTAACCTGATGTTGTTTATTTATGCCTGAAAATGAATGCAGTGTGATTTATGCAGTGCACATTTGGCTCCAATAATGTTTAGTCTTTTATTTTCATGTGTTGTTCACTTTAGAGGAAGTATCCCACCGCTGCTGTCAGGTTTCTAATCAGTGGGCTTCACTCTGAGGCACACAGGCAGTTTATATGGTCTTTTGTGTGCCAATAATCATTACATTTTTTGTGAGTATGAAAAGTTGGATGGAGTTTCTTTAACCCACAAAAAAATGTCAAATCAAATCAAAACTGTTTATGCAAATTATGAGCACTCTGAGCTGAAATAATCCTTCTGTAGCTTTTGGTGTGAATCCTTTTTAAACAGGCGTGTGTTCTTACCGGATGTCCTCTCTTCCAGAGCTGAGGAGGAGGAGGGAACAGAGGAGGAGGAGGTAGAGCCACCAGACAACAGGGTTCGAACCTCAAAGTACTCTTCATCATCTCTAGTGCTAAAAGAAGTCAAAAAGAGTGATGGTAAATATATGAGTAGAAGAATACTTAGGTCAGGGCTGCCTCCCTTTCCCCAGACACTTCCTCCAGCTCCTCCGGAGGAATCCCGAGGCGTTCCCAGGCCAGCCGAGAGACATAGTCCCTCCAGCGTGTCCTGGGTCTTCCCCGGGGCCTCCTTCCGGTGGGACCT
>JAVQKC010018506.1:0-25459 GCA_036025475.1 Philypnodon macrostomus
AATTTTCAAAATTTGGCAAAAATATTCTTCACAAACATCCAGACAAATCAAAAAAGTCAAATAGACCCTTCCCATGTTTGTCATGGTTTGGGGGCGGGGCCTCTTAATTGCTCATTAACATATTAAAACCCTTAGAAATTACACAATGTCTGATTAAGGTGCCCGTTGGTGACAGTTGTAGCAGACGTATGGGGCAGACGTATGGGGCGGACATATGGGGGAGACTTATGGCGCCGTTTCGCCGATATACACCTTGCTGTCGGGGACGACAGCGCAGGCCTACTTTTTCTTGCCCTGTTGAGACATGAGTTGCAGAGGACAGCTGTGGACCGCATTAAAAAAACAAGCAAACTAAACATTTGTTTTGGTCAGCTTCTCACAGTTTTTTACAAACTTCCATAAAACACATGACTCCAAATAAAGGGGCAATCCAAAGTCAGTATCTCCTATCTGTTTTTTAAGTGTGTTGTTATTGCAGTGATTTTGGAAAAGGAAAACAAATAAGCGTAATGGGCTGCTGTTTATTGGCACAGTGTCTTGCTTCAGACAGACAGACTTAAAGCTGCTGTTTGATGAACTGATACTCTTGGCAAACTGATACTTGTTTGGCTCACTACAGCCCTACTTATCACAAATTCCTGCAATAAATAAAGGATCCTTTCATTAATACATGTTCTTTTCTTGTTATTGAATACCTAATACTTAATGTTTTTAGTCTGTATTTAGTCCCTCTAATAAATCTCCTGTTTTCATTTCAGAGCCTTCCTTCAAGTCTGAGATCCACAATGGTCTCCCTGCTCCTCCTCAGATGCCCCTCCCGGAGATCCCTCACCCCTGGCTGGTAAGGCCCTGATATCCCTGCTGTAGAACATGCTCGGTCATCTCTCCAGTCAGTCCTTTAATCACTTCCAAGCTGCCTTTCGTCTTTGGTTCACTTCTGGCTCACGGCTCTCTCTCTGGAGCCAAAATGCTGTCAAACATCCAGGTGAACACAACACAACACGGTACCGGTCGTCATGGAGATACTCAACATTTTTTGGCAAACCACTACAAAGGTCTTCTGAATAGGCTTGGGGTTGGGGAGATAGATTTTGCTAGATTTACACAGCTGAATTTCTACGCTTTGGAATATTCAGTTTTTAGGCAGAAACATTATTTGTATTCTATTCTTTTTCCCAAAATGTTTAAAAATTAAAAATGAACAAACACTGATTTTAAGAATACCTGATTTCTTTTGAATACTTTGGACATGCATTAAAACCTTATGTAAAATGGCAAAAAAATGGGCAGAATTTTCATATTACATATTTAGGTTGACCAGATCATAATTGACCACATGTGGTACTCTGAAGCCTGTGAAAGTGGGACAAAGCACGACAATGTGGGACATCTTACAGTAATAATTCAATAAATAAATATTGTCATTCAGCATGTCTAATTGTTGGATTGAGAACTAGTAGCATTTTGCTGGTTTAGTCTATTTGAACCTGGAGAAAATTGATTAATTAATCAATGACTGTAGATAAATAAATTGTTCAAGTCAAAAGTGTGAGACACAGCCTAAAATTTCTAGGATGCTGGATTTGAGCTGAAAACGCTGTGCAGTCCAACATAAAGTGGGACATCTGGTCACCCTTCCTGCTTTAAGTAACTGCATTAAAAAGCCATTTAGAACGTCAATGATAACTACTTGACTGCAGATCACTTAACATTACAACTCAATTCACCGATATAGTGATTAAGTGGCATTAAGTAGTGATCCTTTCATTAGAAAGCTGTCTGTTTGCAGAATGTGAACAGTCCATAGTTTCAGTATGTGACGTGGAGGTCCCATGTGTTGTGTGTGTTTTACGGTCTCTTGTAAAACAGTAGGAGTCTTGTCAGGGCTCCAATCTTTTCCTGTCACACTCTCCTTCCACTTCCCCCACAGTCACAAGGCCTTTCCATAACGGTATATTGAAATATTTAGATTTTTATGGACATTGTAATTTTTTTTTTTTTTTCTTATTGCTATTTTATGGTAGAATGAAATAACAACAAGTCTATAGGGGCAAGTCTATAGGGGCAAGTCTATAGGGGCATAAATTTAAGGACATAGTGGTAGTGATGCAGCATTATGTTTGTTTTTTTAATAATATTTTTTGGTCCCCCCTTAAATACTCCAACCTAGTTTCTACATTAAATTGTCTTTCCACTTGCCTTGTTTTTTTTCTACATGCATGTTCCATACCCTCTATTCCAATGGTTCTCAAACTGTGGCATGGGCACCAGTGGTGGCACGTGGGCTCTTTCTAGTGGTACTGGTTTAGGCACTTTTTTAACATTTGGTACACTAATTATTATTTTTTGCGTTTATGTTTTGCTTCTGATTTATTTATTTCTTTTTTTTTATTAATTGTCCTTATTATGTTTATGTACACACCAAAAAAGAAAAAAATTCTTCTAACTAAGAATTTGGCAACCCACTTTTGGGTAGGGAAGAACTGCTCTATTATGTTCTCAGTCAAGTAATTTTCCCCCCAAAAAGTTAAGTAAAGCTCATATACAACAAGTCCTATAGTTATGCAATAGTGATATATCTACTGCAACATAGGTAGGAACAGAATCTACAACACACTGAGTCTTATAGTTGTATGGAAAACTATGTCTTTAAATTTTAGGCCTTGAAAAGACCATTTATCACTCTGTAGAAGCTCTCGCCAAACTTGTGTGAATTGTGGTTGAGAGAGATGGATGGGTGAATAAAAAGAGAAGACATTACAAAAGTCCAAAGAGTAAACTGTGTATACTGGTTATAGACACAGAGTTAGGTAACTTTACAATTCCTATGCCTTATGTGGTAAACTTAATTGTGTCAAAAGTAACTCTTCAGTATTTGCCTTTCTAAGTACCATTTTATTGGACCATTCAAGTCTGTTGTGTCATATTTACGTGACTTAAACAAACACAATGGAGGACCCGGAGGCAATGGTGAACTTTATTCTGGCTGTTATATACTATTGACCAGACCGTGTGTTGACTTCACATTTTAGTATCGGCTCAGCTCACTTGGAACCAGGGCTGAGAATATACTCTAAGAAGATACACAAGATTAAAAAGAACAAGTACCACCAGTTGGACCTGCTCCACAAATAGAGAACACCGGTCTACACACAGAAAGCTTGATTATTCCTTAAAATACAAAAAAAACTTGAATTTATTGTTACCCCACTTGCTCCCCTCATCCTTGATAATCCGGACCCCCACAAAATCCAAATAGTTTCTCTTCCTGATACTAGAACGTTAAGAGAGATGGACCTTTTTAAAGTTCTTTTTCACATTGGATTTATATTTTGCATAAGTGTCTTATCCTCAAAGAAATCCAAAGCGTTATTAGGACTTTAAACTTTCCATATTAACAGTATCTTTTATCAATATCTTGCATTTGGGGTTCCCCGGTTGGGTCAGCCGCTGGTTAAACTTCCAATGACATCAGTTGTGTCAGCTTAGGGAATGTTGTTGTCCTAACTAAACAAGCGCCACCATGGTGTTAGATTTAGCCCTGACTACTATTAAGAGCGTGTCTAAGCCTGCACATGCCCACACAAGGCTAATCTTCAGGCCGGAGCCATTAGAGCTTGGAAAAAGACTCTGGAGCGAGAATGGAAAACCAATTTCACAGCCTTTTTCCTCTACTCGGGTGATTAGGATGGGTTTTACAACGCCAAAGCTGGTCTGACACATGATGTGATGGTGCTGACTTAATAAAGAACTGCAAAGGGAAATGATCTAATCCGGTCTTCTGCATTGTCTCTGCCTTCTCTCACACCAACTTAAATCATGTACTCTTTGACTATTTTCATAAATCTCCTCTGGTTTTCCTCTAAGTCTTCTGCTTCAGCCTGTAAAAAGCTCAAAATAAAACCCAACAAAACATTAGGTATCCACATTTGCCCCTGGGCTATAGTTTGGATATCCCTGGTCTATATAGAACACTGTCGCCTTTGTCACCTACATGACACAGCTACAATCTGTGCTGAAATTCTTGATGGTACATTAGAAAATTATTATGCAGTCAATAAGTTCAGTTGGCCTATTCACATCAGACTAACACTGCAATCCAAAGAAAATGACCAAGCCCACCAGCAATGCAACAACTCTTGTGTAAATCAGACAGAATTCCCCTTTGGAACTCTGATTGCAAAAAACTGGAAGCCACAGTTTACTCTTAAACAATGCTACTGGTTGAAGGCCACCAACACGGCAAAACCGTCATTCCCAAAATCAAGTGATACTGTATATTTAGGTTTATTTATGTGGACAGTTTTGTGAGTAAAGCAAGATGAATCCTCAAACACATGTTGAAGTGGAGGAGGGTTCAGAGTGAAGAAGAGGGAGGAAATGAATCCCAAATGCAACCCAGACCATGACCAATAATTCTATATACCCAGTATGGTGTAAACACTATGTGGTAGGCTTCTGTAAGTGCAGGGATGTATACGCAGCAAACAATCTGGACTCTAGTTAGGTCCACAGTTTAGTGTTGGTTTAGTCTTGACTTGGTCCTAATTTAGTCATGGCTTAGTCCTGGTTTAGCCTAGGTTTTGTCCTAGTTTAGACTAGTTTAATCCTGGTTTAGCTAGGCTTAGCCCTGGTTTGGTCCTAATTTAGGCCTGATTTGGTCCTAATTTAGTCATGGCTTAGTACTGGTTTGGTCCTAATTTTATGCTGCTGTAATAAAAATTTTATACAAGGGTAGTCTTGATTTGGTCCTTTTTTGATTTGGTACTTGAATTGGTCCTATTTTGATGCTGGTTTTGTCCTTATTTAGTCCTGGTTTGGTCTTGATTTGATGTTGTTTTAGTCTTTGATTTTGGCATTAATTTTATGGTGATTTTGACTTGGTTTTGTCTTAATTGGATCCTGGTTTAGTCCCCGTCTGTTCCTGGTTTAGTCGTGATTTGGTTGTGAGTTAATGCTGGTTTAGTCTTAGTTTAGTCCCAATCTGTTCTTAATTTAGTCCTGGTTTGGTCCTCATTTAGTCTTTTTAGTCCATTTTTATTTAACCCCAATTTAATATCTGCTTAAAAATGTAGTCAAGTTGCTATGTCAAAAAGCATGCCCTAATATTCTCATATCATACAATGTGTTGTTAGTAGGAGGAGGGTCGGTTGAGAAAGAGGAGTCGTCTGGGGAGGGGAATGTGTGAGGTGGGGTGGCACAGCGCTCCAACATCAACACAGATGGAAATCATTTGTGTCTCAACAAGAAACGAGCTGCTCTACATTCTGCCTGGGACACTTAGAAGAGACTCAAGGCAATGTTTCAATGCTTCGGCGCTAAACACTTTTAACAAATCTTTATTCTGTAATGGGATTCGTAGGTTTGATTGTCCCTAGGGTGAATTCAAATAAAATTACAGTACAGTAGGGATTACTTCAATAGAAAATAGGTAAAAACACTGGTGAAGCTGCAAAGAGTGAGATGGTTCTGTTGTTGATGTGGTGATGGTGGAAAGTGAGATGGTTTTTCTGCTGAGGTGGTGACAGAGAAGAGTGAGAGTCTTATTGAACTGGTGGTAGATTATAGTGAGATGGCGCTACTTCTGAGCTAGCAAAGAGTGATGGTTCTAATGCCAACATGGTTGTAGAAAGAAGATGGTTTTCCTGCTGAGGTGGTGATGGAGGAAAGTGAGATGGTTCTGCTGGTGAGGTGGTGATGTAGGAGAGTGAGATGGTTCTGCTGCTGAGGTGGTGATGTAGGGAGGTGAGGTGGTTCTGTTGCTGATGTGATGATGTAGGGAGGTGAGATTGTTCTGCTGGTTATGGAGAAGAGTGAGATTGTCTTGTTGAACTGGTTATAGATAAGAGTGAGAAGGTTCTACTCCTGAGCTAGTGGAGATTGACGGTTCTAATGTCTACATGGTAGTAGAAAGCAAGATGGTTCCGCTGCTGAGGTGGTGATGGAGGGAAGTGAGATGGTTCTGCTGCTGAGGTGGTGACAGAGAATAGTAAGATGGTCTTGTTGAACTGGTGATAGATAAGAGTGAGATGGTTCTACTACTGAGCTAGCAGAGAGTGATGGTTCTAATGCCAACATGGTAGTTGAAAGCAAGATGGTTCTGCTACTGAGGTGGTGATGTAGGAGAGTGAGATGATTCTACTGCTGAGGTGGTGATGTAGGAGAGTGAGATGATTCTACTGCTGAGATGGTGATGTAGGAGAGTGAGATGATTCTACTGCTGAGGTGGTGATGTAGGAGAGTGAGATGATTCTACTGCTGAGGTGGTGATGTAGGAGAGTGAGATGATTCTTCTGCTGACGTGGTGATAGAGAAGAGTGTGATAGTTCTATTGCTGGCATTCAGGAACAATACACATTTTGCATCCAATGAAAACCAAACTGATTTCTGCTCCCCTCCCTTGACAGAATTCTACACATTTTTAATCTGGGATTCAGTTGAAAACTCTTGAAAAGGAGAGGTAGCATTTAAAGGTGATTGGATGAAGCTACACTTTTTCAGCCAATCAAAGAAACAGCTGTCAGCTAGTAAAACAAGAAAACACTATGCTAGTAAAACAGTGTTAGATATGTCGACAAACAAAAAAACAAATCTTCCAGCTTGCAGCAAAAGGTAACTGCAGAATGTATGAGAATGACTGACAACTGTAGCTTGGTAATATCACCATTCAGGGCTTTTATGAATATAAATAACCTGCACAAAAAAGTGTAGAACATAGCCATTAATCATTCTCTTGTCTTCAGGGTGCAGCCTTCAAAGCACCTCAAAGGAAAGACAAAATGTACAGACTTTTCTGTTTTTTGAGACTTTTCAAACTTCTTTTCCAACAGCCCATAAAAACGATTCATGCGTGACCGTATTTCATGACAAGATAAAAAGAAATGTGTTGCATAAATTCTGAACATAAAACACAAAATGGAGAATAAAGAGATTTTTGGAGGATGAGAAGAATTGGGCTGAGATTGAGTTGGATTTCGTCACATTTTGAGACCTCATTAGGAAGTTATTAGAGCCAGACCTGCTTTTGGACCTGACCCTGTGTTTTGTGTACATGCAGGAGTGTGGAATACTGTACAGAGATTTATGAGGCCAGGGACGTGGAGAGTATCAAAGTGACATGAGAAGATTATGCTTCTCTGTACGCACATGCCAGAAGGGTTGGACTGTAAATCTAGAAGTAAACCACACAACGCTACATGAAAGGGGCTGTATTATTACCATCTTAATAATTGTATTGAAGGGCAGTAACCATATGCTTAAGTGGCAATTCAATTTGTGTGCGTTTGCAATTTTTATATATATTGCGATACAACCTAACTTAGCTTTGGTCTAGTACCATTTAGCATTATCAGGCTAGTATAAGTTGCCTTTTGCAACCATCAGCACATTATTTCTTCTCAACTCAACATAAAGTTACAAGCCTAAGTCCTACTGATGTGAATTTAGCTCCAGAAAAGGTCAGTGCTTTAGCAATTACTCAAACAGTTACAGTTACTTAAACACTCAAATTTCACATTGGATGCTTTTCAATAGATACATGTGCTGTTCATGGTTGTACGAGCAAGCCACATAGTAAACAGTTGTAGGCCTAGTCCAAAATGGAACCTAATTGCTGTATATTGAATTAGGGCACATTCTTCTAGGTCTCATGATTCACAATTGCATTAGTGTTAAATGTGGGTTTATAGGTCAAGGAATGAGCTAGTGGTAAACAAGCTTTCACATAGGGGTGGGGCGATATACCGAAAATCAAATCTCAATATGAAGTTATGACAATCTGCTAATCTGGGAAGATCATTGAATCAAGATATAGTGCATTCTATTATGCTCTGTCCTTCACCATCATTTTTACTCTAACAAAGCCAATGTTCATATTGATAAAACGAGAAAAAATAAGTATTATGATGAATTAGATTGGATCAGGATAAAATCTATATTGTGATCTTGATCCTGAAATTTGGGATATTATATTGCTAATTGCACCACTACCAAAAAACGTTTAATACGTTTACACAATACTCCAAATCGTTCATAGACATTTAAACTTTAGCTTCAGTCTTACCATGAAAACTCTGTTCCCCCCACCTGGCTCCTTTCTGCTCTTTGATTTTCATTTATTGTGAATCAAGAGAAACACAGGAGGCACCCAACCCAACTCTGAGCCTACAAGCTATTTTCCAACTCAGCAAAAGCTCTGTAATGTTACTCCACTTATGCACCTGTCCCCCTAAAATGCACTTAGAATTGGCCACTTCGAAGCTGAAACCAAGTGGAATGAAAGGAAGTGAAAGTTAAACCTGTAGCTTGTTGACAGAGGTAACCCTAGCATGGGTGGTTCACTTAGATTGATCCGATACACTTAATTTGGTATTAGGTTTTTGCAGTCCAGAACAAAATATAGTTGTAGTGCCAAAGTTATGTAAGGACAAAGAGACAGGCATATGGTGAACTCAAAGATAGGGTCAGTATCAGATACACCTTTGGTCTTTGTCAGTCTGGTTTCACTTTAGAGCTCCTTTGTTTGACCTCTGACTAAAGCTTTGAAGAGTGTACAGGGGGAGGGCTGTCCAGTTGTTTACCTCTTTTTTTTCAAGTCGGAACAAAAATTGGATCTCACAGCACTCGTCAAGAATTTCTCTTTCGTTTTTGCAATTATATCGGCGAAACGACGATATTATGGAATCACGTCGGCCCGCGTCCGCAGATCCTACATGTGAACGCAATAACTAATTAAAAAGGAATTGCCGGATCAGTTTCAACATTTGCACACAGGTACATACCATAAAGGTGCCAAACTCTATCGATTTGGGTACTTCTTTGATGAATATTAATTAAGTAATTCATTAATTACGGGCAAAAACTGTGAAAGCAATAACTCAAAAAGTCTTTGCTGGATCTTTTTCAACTGTTGCACACAGGTACATATCATGAAGATGCAGAACTGGATTGAGTTTGGTACATCTACGATTCATGACAATTAAATAATACTTTTATTGAGCCAATAATCCTGCTGAACATAAACGAAATCACATGAATTTCCGGGTTAATGTACATAGGCACATTACAGAGGTCAAATAAAGAATGCCTCTATAGCGCCCCCATGTTTTTAAACCCTATGGGAGTCTGGACACACTTACTTTGGCAGAGAGCAATGGAACTTGGTACAGTGATTCTCCACAGTGTACCCAACATAAAATACTATTATGACCCCACCCTACAACAAATAGGAAGTCGGCCATTTTGGATTGAAATGGTGAAGTCAGGTATATTTGACAGCCTCTAACTTGCACATACTTTGCCCGATTAGGCTCAAACCTGAAACACCTAATTATCCCCCAGCCCTGACCACATATGACCAATATAATGCCAGTTACATCTTTAGCGCCCCCTATAGACTGAAAGAAGAATGTCGTTTTAGAAAAATTAACACAATTTGGCAAAAACCATCCTTCACAAACGCCAAGTCAAATAGACTCTTACCATGTTTGTCATGATTTGTGGATGAGACCTCTTAATTGCTAAAACCTCTATGGGCTTTAAGTATGGAAAGTTACATGTAGTAATGGATTATTTACCACATACAGTTTAACGCATTGAATCTGTGCATACATAGATTTAACCTTTTTGTATGTCTGAATAATGCGGCTGTTCATGTTGAAGGACAGTTCTATGGCCCCTGGAGCCTATGTTTGAATGGTAGTGGCAAGTGGTTCATTCACGTGTGGGTGGTGGTCATATTGTTGTTATGAGCAGTGGGAATAGCATTTGACTTGTCTTTGTTGTTGTTTTTATTAGCCACTGTTAATAGTTTAGCCCTGAATCCCACAAGATTAGACAATCCATTTGGGATGCGTAAAACCAATTTGTCATGTTATTCTCTCCCCTAAACCAGAAAATGAAGACTTGAAAATTGGCATGCTTTTAATAGCTTATTGACATTTATGAATTTCAAGTAGCTGGTTATTCGTATGCTGATTTGCATGTTATATGTGCTCCATTACTGGAAAAGCTGTCATAGAGGCACTGTATGTAGGTGTATAAACAATATGTTAGCATTCCAATGTATGTATTCCCTTCCTTTGTATTTCACAACAAACATGCCTTTGACCTGTGAGATCAAGTGCAGTGCAAAACCCGAGAACACTATTGGTTATGCATTTGATACCTGGCTCTTCCACTTCTGTCTCCTGCCCCTCTGAGAGGAAGCATGAACTCTCAGTTGTAGGGCTCCATGCCTAAACTGTGTTTTCTAATCTATCTCCAATACCACTGCAGTGAGAGTGCAGTTGAGAGTGCAGTGCTCTGGATGGAGAATATCACAATGATATCCATACGCAGCCAGGTTTAGGTAATCCTTCCAATACCGAGACCAAACCATAAAAAGACTATGAATTATTGAAGAGCATCAGAGAAATAGGAAACCTTTCTGTGAATAGGATCAACCTTTTGGGAATGCTTCAAAGAGCATTCAATAGTCTGCAAAAAAAAAAAAAACGCAGCCCTCTCCCTGCTTTATCCCTGTCAGAAAGCTCTGCCCTGGCTCGGAGAGAGAGAGAGAAGAGGGAGAGAGACTGAGCGACACACTCAAAGCTTACCTATTGTTCACCCTTTATTTGCATGAAATTGTTTACCACCTTTTCATGCTGCAGTCTCTTTTCCCAGCACTGTCCCCTACTGCTCCATTCTCCTCGCTCTGTGATTTAGCTTATTTTGAACTGACAGTAACTGTAGCTGACTTGGAGCACAATTAAGTCAAATTGGCATGTACTGTATGTACCTGTGTAGGTTTAAAATGAGGATGTACTTGCTATGGTTCTTGGTGCTTGGCTCACACTGAGAGACGCCTGTAATGATGTGAAAATCTATAGAAACAGGCAACTATGTGGCTTTTTTCTTTAACATAAAGCCAACTTTTAAGAATCCGTTGGTGCAAAGTTAGAGCAAAAATGTGCAGTGTGTTTCTGTGGGAGGTCAGCTGGGTTGGATACAAGGCGTAACATGTTGCCTGGAGCTCTGAAGATGTGAACACAAACTTGGCATGTCACTGAAAAGCTACAGCCCACTTACAGTATTTTGTTATCGGGAGCCAAGGCGTCTCAGTAAACAATGTCTATGTAGTGCTAAACTTATACCCGACTGGCAGCTTTTACATTTGTGTTGACCATCACTCGTCACACCTACACGGGCAGACAACACACTTCATTTTGAAAATTGTTGTACGATCCATATGTTTGCCTTCAACAATTACTGCTGTCTTTTTGTATAATAATCTCATGAGAGAAAAAAAGTGTTACATGTTGGAGTGATTAAATAAATTCTTAATAGTGATAATAGCAATATGTTAGTTACAATTAGCAGTCATTGTAGATTTTAGTAACACTATGGCAAGTCTTCCAGATACTTAATAACATATGAGCATTTCCTACATGGTGGACTTATATGTGGTTGATGATTTAAGCTTTGATTATAATTACTGCTGAAATCATGCCACTGCTTTGTCCATGCTGAATCAGCCATACACCATAAAAGAAAAACTAGAACTATTAACAAAGTCATCCCCAGTAAGACATTATGAAAGAACAATTTGCCTTATCATGAAATAATCTCGAACTTGGTTTCTTAACTGATGTGGATTTACACCAATAATTCAACTTTCAAATAGACAAGCAAATGCATTGAAAACATCTTGGTGGTAACATTCAACTATAACTTACTAGTCTCTTCTATATTTATTGATTTGCAAAGGCCAGGTGGCAGTGGCACAGTGGTTAAGTGTTCACCCTGCAACCAGAGCCGGTTCAAATCCCCACCCGAGCATACTGTCATGGCCCTGGGCAAGACACTTTGCCTATGAATAAATGTGGTTGTGTGAAGTGGCCGTAGGCGCAGACTGGCAGCCATGCATCTGTCAGTGTGCCCCAGGGCAGCTGTGGCAACATAAGTAGCTTACCATCACTGGGTGTGACTGACGAGTGAATGAATAATTTAATTGTAAAGCATCTTTGAGTCTTGAGAAGTTTTGCGCTATGAATTGTCAATGGGCCCGTTGACAATTCATATGAGGAATATATATAATATATAATATATTTTTGCCAAGTACTCAATTTTAAAAATAGTGTGTGAAATCTGGGAAATGACTACATAACTTTATAAGATCCTGTCAAATAGAATATTGTATTTCAGGTAACATTCCAGCTCATAATGAAGTGAATTATGTTCTTTAATTACGCTCTACTGACTATATACAGTCTGTTTTGAAGCTTTTGTCAACGACATTCTTAAACTTCCTTTTCATTTATTTGACTACAGCGCTGTGTCCATGTTAGTCCTGTATCAAAGAAAAACACATTTGAGTGAAACTTTTTAATTATGAGGTTTGTGTCTTTTAAATGTTGATTACTCTTGGTAATAGGCTAGGCTTCGCTGATATTTTAACAGGTTTATGAAAATAAGGCTGTGGGAGATAGAAATGAGTCCGAAAGATAAATGTTGTTGCAGTGGTGATAAACCAACAATGTGTATTCTGTTTTTTAATTGGATTTGTGGACAAAAAACAAAACATAAAATAAAGCCAGATTTATATTTTAATGAAGTAAACACCCATGTCTATTTGTGTATTATGAATGTTAATGTAGTCTGGGCTTGATCCTTTTTTGCTTACCTGGATTAAGGTAATGGCGGTTTCCCTGAAGGCTAAATGCTAATGGAAAAAAGGCATGTGTCACTTTTTATGAATGTGTGCAGTGGTCATTATTTACTGGGCTGGGAATACACGATGCATGGATCTCAATACCGATGGCGATACTGCGATACTTGATATATTGCACATAATATATCAAGTATAGTTATAGTAAATCAGTTTTTATACAGTATTTTAGCTGTATTTTTTTATGCAATACAGGGAATTTAATAATTAGAACGGTGAATAAATTCAAATTTATCTCACAAATAAGTCGACTTTCTCAAAATAAGAAACAAAATGAGTACTGCCAGATTTTATTTTTGTGAAATGTACAAAATTCCGATACAGCAGCCTGCAATACTGATACCATTGTCAGAAAATAACTAAAGCAATGCTAAACAAAACAACAGTCTTTTAGTTAGCATTTAGCTTGTGTTAGCATTTTGCTTGCTTTTACACTATTGTATAGATACAGTGAGCAACAGAAAGGACATTGGGGAAATTATACCATTTGCTAAAATAGAGAAGTGCTGATAAATTGTATTCAACTTATCAAATACAGTATTCATATGCCAAGTCTATTCAGTCTGTATTTATGCTGATATTAATGTAATGTATACAGTACTGTTTCATTTGATTTGCTTGTTGTATGACCTACCCATTTTCCAAAGCTTGCATAGTGAGAGAGGACTCAAGCACACAAAGGGAGTGGCAGTTCATCCTAGTGCGAATTGATCTACCACTGAAATAATTTAATATTTAAAGTTTCTCATACCTACTTGTGCTAATTTGAAATCCAGGCACTGATAGGCACTGAATGCTCAGGCTCATGGTGGTGAAGGTGATGTGGGTGGTGAAGGTGGTGAAGAGGATGAGACAGAGATGGATGGAGCAGGTGAGAGAGATGTGCACTTCACTTTGAATGTCCATCTGTATCATTTTGTCTGTCTTTATCTGGATTCAGACAGACTGCCAAGGAGTTCTTCACTGCCTTTTACTCAAACTGATAGTATTTGGGAAAGAGTAAAAAAGACCAAACCTGACACTTTATACTTGACTGTGACCCCATCTTCAACTGCAGTGTTCTCTGTCAGCTTTAATTACCACGCAGGCTTGGCAAGACCACCCACGTACAACACAAACATACATGCACGTACATATATAAAAAGTTTCATGTTTCAAAAGTAAATGTTACCTTGACATATGATCAGTAAGTAACACAACCAGATAGGCACAAAACTGATTAAAATATAACATTAGCATATAGGTGATATTGATGGCAGCAAAAAGTCCACAAAAAAGAGGCACAGGGCATCAAAAGACTGGGAAAATTAGAACATATATGAGCATCGTTCATATGTGCTTCAGTGAGATAAAAGGTGCATTTTGAAAAGACAAACAGTTGTAATCATTGAATCAACTGAAAGTCTGGGATCTTCATGTCTTAAAGGAGCATTTTGTACTGGAAATGACTATACTGTGTGCGGTTAGGAACTCTTCCAGAAGCTATTGTCATTAAATGAAATCACTATGCTATTAATTATGTTTTAGGCTTTTTTTAGACACTTAGCTGGTAGCCAGGAACTTTTCTCAGTCATTAAGCTTTTCACCAAACCTAGTGATCTAGTGATTAATATAAGCTGGCTTTGGGTCATACAGTTACAGCGGTACATCCTCATCACTACACAGAGCTGTATGTGCAGTGCAGATCAAATTGAATGCAAAACTTCAAACAGGACGTCTAGACAACTGAATTCTGTTGTTTGTGGGAGCGCCGTGTGTGTTGGGTCGCGTGTATCGGGCCTATACTGATTCAGCTATATCTCTGCAAATACAATTTTTCGTCAAATAAAAACTGTTTTGTAGATCGAGGACTGAAGTATGCCTTTACGAGCTGAACACGGTCGATACGGTGAATGTTTTTTTGTAAGTTATGTGATTCTCTACACTTATGTCTGCTCACTCTCTGACTGCAGGCTCCTCTGTGCTGCTCTGTCAAACAGGAGGACGTCGCCCAAAACAGTAGATCGATTAATCGAGTAAGAGTTAATTGATCAATAATAATCAATTATTTTTGAATAATCAAATTCGTTAATGTGTTAACGCTGAGAGCCCTAGTGTTAATCTAAATATTAGGAGCACAAAAGCTAAAGTAAAAATAATGAATGAATTGGACACAGTAGGAGTTATTTTGAACATATCTATTTAGAAATGCATTATTTTTATTTTTTATTTAAAGCAAGCTCTTTTTCTTACAGACGAAATTCAAAGATATTTCAAAGCCTGTTTTGTTCCTGTTAGCCAAAGGTACCAGTGTCCATGCATGGCTCTGTGTTTGTTCCCGGATCACCTGCTACACTGCACCGTTTTGTCTCGGGGAAAGTTGCAGAGATGAAGGGACTAAAAAGAGGGAGAAAGAAGCTTGGTCGGGAGAGGGAGGTGTGGGCTGGGGAAGTTCTGTATTGTCAGCAGAAACATTGTTTTATGAATGCGGTGTTTACAGTGCGGCTGCCATTGTGTGTGTATATGTGTGGAAGAGAACCATGGACCTCCATGTTTTCTCTTCTGGCTTTACCTGTCTGTGGGGATGAATTAAACCTGTCAAAGGTGTTTTTGTGTGTGTAAGTACATGTATGTGTGAATTATTAGCCTGGTCCATGGACACATTGACTGTTTGTTTTAAGCCTGCCTGCGGGGCTTATGCATTCTGCATGAGACGACTGTGCTTTATGTGTCAGACCCATTTGTTTGCCCAAATGCTGCTTCAGTACAAATGTAAATTGCTGTGCCCTTTCATAACAACATCAATATAGTTTTAAATCAGTAAAAAATAGAGTCTAATACAATAAATGTTAGTGCCAAGACCCCCAGCCCCCTCCTTCTTTAACACCCCATTACACTCCCTTTTGCCGAAGAACAAGACTAGTATCAGCCTCTAAGACTGCAGCTAGAGCCAATTAAATATATGCAAGAGGTATCCCAAGACATTTTTAGAAAATCATCCTGTATTCTTCTATTCTGGTGCATTTCGGATGTCAAATTTTCTGGCTGCTTTTTATATTTTTAGGCTATAGCTAAAAAAAATGTGTTTTATTTTTTTATGAGCTGTATTTTTAACATGAGCTGCGGCTAAAGCATCATTTCACATGTAGGTTTTGATATTCATTTTTGTATACATTTAAATGTGCCACCAGCTCAGGTTTTTGTTAGGGGCCCCAGCCCCTGAATTTGCTCTGATAGCCCCTGTCCCATTTGTGCAAAAACCTCACTCTGCTCACTCTAGCTGCATGTGAACTGAGCAGAAACCCCAGAAAACACCAAAAACTACAGGAGCTTTTGTCAGGACGTGTGAACGGTTTTAGGTTGTATTAATTACAATAATAAAGGCTAAATAACATACGGCGTATAAACGGATACAGATTCGCACGCTGTCACAGTGATGCATGTCGGATCAAAGCCATCATTAGAGCATGTCTATTTTTGTATTGTGTGTGATCGTTTCTCTGTGAATTTGAGGTTATTTGACATAAACATACGTGATGCACATCATGGGAGCGTATTACGCACACTGTTCTGTATGGAAAGCAGACGCTTGGTTCGCATATAGACTGGGCTGGCCCTGACCTCCATGCCTCTCTATATACAAGGTCTACTTAATGAAGTGGCCATTGAGCTATAGATTTGTATTCTGAAGCGCTGGTTAATAAATGCTGTACTTGTGCTTTTTCCCTCACATCTTTGGGCACTATTAGAGTTGTTAAAGTAACCCTGGATTTACACAAGGTTAACAGCATATGTGCCTATAGCGTGTATGAAATTGCTTTTGGTTTTTTGTCAATGTGACAGTTCACACAGGAGTGTATTGTGTGCGTATCAAGATAGGTTTGAATCCTATTTTAGAGCAGCTCTTCAGCGGCTCCATGGCGATCTCCTGAGCTACTGCCAGGCATAAGGCATTATAGGTGCAGAGTTAAGAAAATAAACTTCCTATATACTTATAAAATTAAAGCACAGAAGCACATAGCGGTGGAATAAACATCCAAGCATCGCTGAGGGAATTAAGTTGATTCAAGACCCCCGGCACGTATTTTAAAAAGGATTATGCACAGAAAGAAAGGCATGGGACTGGATAGCCACAGCTTTTGGGGTAAATAAATAATTATGGTATTAACAAACTTTTGAGGCTATTGCTAAGTTTAGCTGCTGACATGACCCAGTGCTACATCCATCTTGTCAAATAGGTTATGTTTTATCTGTTGTTTGACCCAAATCACCAGGATTCAATGTGAAATACAGTAGGCAGAGATGAAATGTTCTACTGCAGTGACACCTCCTCAATATGCCTTGGTATAAATTTGGAGAAAATTAAATTAAAAGCCTACTTAAAACCCAACACTGCAAGTCCAATTTTTCAGACATAGTCTTACTTCTCGGTTGGCATTGTGTGCTCAAGCAAAGTGTACTTGTGGGAGTAGTCATTTTCAAGACCATTTTCTATACAATAAAGTTTCCCCAAAAGAAACAGTAGTTCGCCAATATTCTGTTTTCATTCAATATGGAACATTTTAATAGAGAAGGCTATTCATCTTCACTATTTTCAATTCTGTGTGTAAGTGACCTGAGATCTATCTTTCCCTATTCTCATTTTGTCTGATCTAGTGATTTATGAGCTGTCTTTATATATGACCCAGGAAAGTACAAATTTCACATCCAAATGCATATAGCATTGGAGAAAGAAAAGAATCGTCCTTGTGCACTGTAGCAGAATGGTTAGTGCTTCTTCTCAAAAAGAAGTCTGCATGTCCTCCTAATGTTGTGGGTTCTTTATAGGTTACTTGATCCTTCTTCATCACCCCACCCTTTTTTAGTGTTTCTTTATCTAAACCACGACTAGCACTAAACCATGAAAGCAAATAAGAAAATAACAGTTATAACAAGGAGTAAGCCAGAACCAAACCAAACCAGGACTGAATCACTGAATGTGTTTCTGACTTATCAGGCTGCTATTTACCAAATATTGAGAACCATACTCTTGCAGAATTATGCAAAACAAACAAGAAAAGGGCAGACTAAAAATGACTGACATTTATGACTAAATTAAACACTGTTTCATCACCAAGTGACACCTTGGGACACCCTACTTCAGTTTATCAGCACAGATTTTGGTCCTTGTGATGTTCAGATGATGTGCTGTGGAATTCTATAGAGTTTTGGCTGCCAGTGCATAATTAGGAAGGTGAAAGTCATTACAACATTATTATTATTATTATTATTAGAGAGAAATAGTCTTTATTTTTCAAACTGTAACATATATGCCAGTGATTACACCTATGTAGAAATCTCAAAGGTGTTTCTGTTTGTATTAGGATATATACCAAATGGTTCCAGAGTTATAGTGCATTAAAATGGGCTTGTCATTTTCAAGCAGGGGTCTATAAAAATGTCTGGGGTCCAGGGGCTAAATCAGGTCAAAATAGGACTGAACCAAGACCTGTTTCTGAATCACAGGTTATTTCTCATAGATACACGTAATGTCTTTATTCCCCCAACCAAATTCATGTTCCTTTATTTTAGTGAACTCTATTTTTTTTCCCACAACCCTTCCCTGGAGCTCTGTCACATCTATCACCTGCGTCGCCTCTTTCTGTTTCACTAATTTCATCTCATCACACTCCCCTCATTCATTCTCTTCTTCCTACACCAGCTATTATTCCTCCCACACATTCCCACAACTGTAGCTCCCATCCCTAAGTGCTGCATGGTCACCCAAACCACAGTTCCTGAAATATATTTGTCTAGAGGCCAGTCCATTACCATCCCAAGTGACCATACATTGCCAACATGGTTTATTTCCATTTTATCCCGAACATTTAATTCTGCCATGTGGTTTTTAACCCGTGGGAAAAAAAGAAAAACATTGATTTTATCGGACACACACACAGTTGTCTTATTGAACAAAAATTGGCAGCATCCGGGCCATGCTAATGTTTTCCATATGTGCCAAAACACTTGCACATACAGAAAGCAGGGTCCTAAAGGTGCACTCAAACTAAAAAAACTAAGATTTTCCTCTTTACATCGACCCGTTTATGTTTTATCTCTCAAATATCAGACAAGAGTGCTACCTCCCAGAAGAGTTAACCAATGTGTTTAAACAAGGAAAACTTACGGCGCCATTTAGACTGGGTCGACTTTAGCGAGGGATTGTATCGCTGTTGTGTGAATGTCCCACTGATCTGTATCAGATTCTTTGAGCATTCTCTGTTCTCAAACCTTGACACCAGGGATAATTTAACCAGAGAACTACCGCCCACTGCATATTATATCTTATCCTGTCTTCAACATATGTGCGAAACTAAATCCATATTCAATCATAACTAACAACAGCGCTTCTTAAAAGATTTCGGGAACGTAGAGTGCTGTGTCAATTTTGGCGTAACACCTCTGTATGAATGTTCCATTGATCTAAAGATGTAGCGGCCAAATAAATGTCAGTGAGGGAGTGTTAATCATTCATTCTCGTGATTTCATGTGTTGCACGCAGCCAAATAAATGTCAACGTTTAAGATGTTAATTGATTTCTATAGAGTTTTACTATTCATTCGTAATCAAATAAAGCACTGTAAGAGGTGTATTTTTTCAATGCCGTTTTCTCACACGTATCGTCGTACGTTAAATGATGTTTTTAATTACACAATCTGTTCCTGAGTATATTTCAAAGTGAGGTAAGGCTAACGCATTTGCTTTCGTGCAGTAGCATTTTTTTTTCTTCAAGCAAAGTTGTTGGAAATCAGTAACCTTTATCTAGCAAATGCTACCCTCTGCGCTCAGGAGGCTCCTAATATTACAAGTAGGTAATTAACAGAAAGGTCACCAGCAAATCATATACAGAACTTTTCACTAGTGCGTACTAGTTTGTGAACCCTATGGAGGCTTATTCTTTATGCAGCTATATATATATATATTTAATATAATAGCTACCCTAATGATAAACCCAATTAAAAGATGCAATTATAAAATTGTTGTTTTTATTTTGAGTTCATCTTGAAATGTTCTTTGAGAAAAGGAAGTGGTTAGTATGAGGAGAGGCAGAAGCTCATAGGTTCAATCCTCAGGCCGGACGACGCACAAGCTTTCTGGGTGGAGTCTGCGTGTTTTCTCTGTATTTCTGTGGGTTCTCCACATCCAAAGACATAGATTTATTAGGAGAATAGTGGATCTCTATTAGACCCTAGTGAATATATGTGACAGTGAATGGGGATCTGTCTATATGTCTCTGTATCAGACTAATTAACTGGCCATCGTCCACCAAAGGCTCATAGTTGGGGGTAGTTCTTATCATTGAGGTTATAATAACATTTCCTTTAGCTTTTCCTTGGCTAACATCTGTGGTCATGAGTTTAGCATTGGGGTTTAAAATAGCAACAGTGACGGAGCAGCAAGGATTAAGTCAGTGGCTTCAAAAAATGATGGCTGCCTGTCTACAGTTTGCAAAATGCCTCATGGATTAGTCAAATGCTAATGCTATTATAGAGTCAAAAGTTGTTTTTATTGGATGACCTCAAACCATAAAGTAGAAGTACCACTGGGCACAAAAGAAGCAAAGTAAAAAAAAAGTTATTACAAATTTTTAAGCAACAATATTCTGTACTTTATAATCCAAAGTGCAAGTTAGTTTCTCTGCAGTTCGGTGCAAAATGGCAACCACGTCTCTGTCAGTGAGCCCCAGGGCAGCTCTGGCTACAGTGGTAGTTTTAGTTCTGTTTTTTTTTTCACCCGGTAAAAAAAAATGGACGCCCTAAAAATCAAATTAATGCTTATAGAATGGGCTCTTTCACCCTATACCTAACACCCAAAGTGTACAATTGCTTTCTCGTACTACATTTATTTATTTTGCCATTTGTTTTTGCATATTATTTAGTTTTATTTATCTATATTTATATAAATCTAAATGTTACATATTTATATTATATTGCCATGGGTATGGAATTATAATTATTTTCACCCAAACAGACACAAATTACACTATATTCATACATAGCCAAACGTGACTTGTGCGTCTTGCTCATGGGCACAATAGTACTATGCACTGGTTACAATGGGAATAAACTGCCAACCTTTTATTTCCTGGACAACCTGCACCACCACCAGGTTGAAGTTTTGGGTAGGCCTACACTAGTATCACAGTATCCTGAAGAATTGAGTGTTTGTCTTCTTAGATAATGCTTGGTACTGACATGACTGTATAACTGTGACACCACACTGCTTTTATATTTTCTGGGGAGTCCAATTGGAACTGTCCAGTCTACTTAGAGCTGTCTGAGCCGCGGCAGAAATAGGCCAACAGGCAGGACATCTCCAGCTGTATGAAATGATGAAATGAACAAAGCACCCCAGTGACACATTTATGTTGCTCTCTGCTCCATGTTTAAGATCCACGACAGAAACTTTCCCTCAGGTCTTTAAACCAAACTGACAACCATACTAGCTTGTTTGTTGAGGTTTTCTTTCATTTTCATTCACTGTTTTTTTCTGTAGAAAAAATGATGTTTATGTCAGAGAAGCAATGACCAGAATAAAGCATTATGTCAAGCTTGATCTTCCAGAACTTGCATACTTTTTGATTCCTGATCTAATGCATATGGTGTTATGTCTTTGGGTGAGACTTTATCCAGCATGTTTGTATGGTGGAAGTTGGAGAGGCTGTAATAAACTGCCACAATTGTCATCCAGGGCAGCTGTGGCTAAAGCTCTTACCACCACCAACACTGCGTGACAGTGAGGTTGATGAATAATAGACTCATGTGTAAAGTGTTTTTGCTGTATTGAAAAGCAAAATATAAATAAAAGCTGTTGTTATTACAATAATATATCAATGTTTTTTTGCATTGTGTTGAATGAAGGAGGTCTTGAAACGCTTGGGTGAAGATGAACGGAATATGTTTTAAAGCTTTATAACAGATGATGAACCCTGAATGCACTGTGTTGAGTCCATCAGCTCTCATCCTACCAGCCTCACAAAGAACCATCTCCACCCCTTCACCGACAAGCCATTCACCAGGGAAAACACACCATTGATGGCCTCAGACTATAGCAGCATTTTGTAGCATGTCCATTTTTCAATAGACCTCTCACTCTCCCAGAGCCATGGCCTAAGACTTTGTAATGGAAATCTGTGACGGGCAAAAACAGCACAAAAACACTGTTCCCTGCCTGCATCTGTCGCAATGATTTTATGGTGCTGCTGAAGACAGAGAGCGGGGGTGAGCGCCGTGGAATAGCCGTGTGTGTCTTGCTGAGATATTTTATGACCAGGGCCGTCCCAGAGACCCATGGGTTAGAGTTACGTTTGACCGAGCAGCTCATGAATTGTTCCCGATGCTGGTTAGCAGAGCTGCAGCCACTGGGAGCCAAGGCTATTCAACTACATGTGATCCATTTATGTCTGCATGTGTATAGGGCCGCGGGCAGTGTTAGAAATACTGGGGTCCAAAAACATTTTTAAGTATTATTCCATTCTATCATTTTACATATGACATTTGTTGGTTATTGTTTATACATGGTTCAGTCCTGGTTTAATCTTGGTTTAGTTTCAGTTTAGCTCTAGTTTAGCGCTGTTCTTTGTTGAAATCAATCTATCACTGTGTCCTTTGGTAAGACACTCCACCAACCTTGACTATGTATGAGTTGTTTTAGTGTGATAGTGTTTGGTGTGGTAGGAGGCCATGGGTGTGGTATGGCTGCCACCACTCTGTCAGTCTGTCCCAGGGTCCCTGTGGCTAAAGAGGTAGCTTACCACCACCAGTTTGGGAATAAATGAAGCAGTCAATTGTAAAGCAACTAGTGTCTAAACTAAACTGTTATTTAAAACAGATTATTATTGTGACTTTAAATATTCTAAAATATTACCTTCTGTCTGAATAGTGGACCTTCATTACATTCAATATATTATTTTTTTTAATTACATTTTAAAACACTGAAGTCCAGACATCTGTGACCATATGCCATGTTTGTCTGTATGTACATGTCTAACAAACTCGCTGTTTTCTAGAGTGTGTAAATACATTTCGACAGAGCCACAGATTTGGCAACAGGGAGTTCCAGTCATTGATTTAAATGTGGCTAGTTACATCTGTGCCTCCCTACAGAAGCTTAAAGGATTATTAAAGCAGCAAGAACTGGTCCAGTGTCATTTCTCATGTGCCCCAGAGATGAACAGGAAGGGGGAGGGAAACAGAGTGAGACAGATGAAGGAAATTGTTATTATGAAAAATGGTGTGAAAAACAGTGGGACAAGACAAAGAGACAAAGGCTTAGTCAGATGTAGTTATAATTAGCGAGTGTTAATAACTGCAAATAGATTTGTAATTCATTCATGCTAACAGATGATGGCAGAAAACAGTCCTATTTCTCTCCATATTTATTTTAATGTATATACGTTTTATTTTGAAAAGAGGAAGTGTTGATCCTCTCTCTTTGTTGACTTCCTGTTTTTGACAGTCACAGTAGTTGATAATGACCTTCTGATTTGATATTAATATAATGTATGTCCTCAGAAGTCAGAGCTCGGAGTGACGGAGTTGAAGCGTTACAGGTCGGTCTAACAAATCTATAATATTAACTGCTTTATTTAGCAGTTAGCAGGATTAGCAAACAACAGGCATTTTAGCACATTTTGTAACTGCAGATGTTAAAAACACCACTGCAGCATGCTAACAGGTACCAAGTTGACAGTAGTGAATGGCTCATATAAAATCAAAACAAGTTAAACAAGTAAATATAAGCGTTATTTATTGTATTTTTTTTTATTTTTGTAAGAGATGGTGCTGCCATGTTGGATTTCTCATCTCGGGGTTGCCCAGAGTTTCCGAGTAGGAATTCCGGCATCAAGGGCCGTTTCAGTTGATTTTCGGAAATTCTGACCTCTAAGTACAACTGTAACACGTTATAGCCAATAAGTTCCACCCAAGCACGTTGCAGACAGAGCCTCGCAGTAGTTTGATCAGAGCTTGAAGCAGAGAGGCTGTATGACGTTCCCCCGACTTTGTTAAGCAAAAACGCTGCCTCGGTGAGTTGTGTGATGCAACATATTAGTGCGTCGCTAACAAACTGTTTTTTCAATGTGTGACAATCTCCTTATTCTTTATTGCAACATGTGGATGAGATCTTAAAAATTAGCATGCTAATCACAGGTGCTAATTAGCTGCTAAATCATATGGAAAACATTATTTGCACCTATTTCCAAGTCACTTCAAGTGATGTTTAAGGTCATAACAATGTAATACTGTAATACTGTAATTTGTATTGTGCCTGTTCATTTTAAATGTGTATTTAATTGGTTCTACAAACGGTACTAACAATGCAATGCTGTTTACCATAGAAGCACATTGTGGGTCAAAGACCAATCAATGTAAGGCTAATATTAGGCTACCCTGTTTTTTGGTTCAAATAATGATTTAATGTGATCAATTCAAACCATTTTATTGTGAAATAAAATTCATGAAAAAATATTAAACATAAATTCAAGATTAATAAATTAAGATTGAACAAAAAGGGAAAAAACATTTATTTGCATGGGTTAAACACAATTTGATGTTTCAGACAATTATTGTACATTAATATATTGAGTTAAAAACATACATGTAAATTAATGCTTTTGTATCTCGTATGTATGCGGGTATTATGAATAAATGATGTATAACAAAGCTAAAATTGGTTAGCTGTATGTAATAATTGTATTATTGTTATGCTGGCTGAGTTTATTTTGCTGGTCCGAAAAACCTCTGAACAGACTGAGTGGATTCTCTCCAGAACTGGAACCTTGATCGAAGCACAGTATTTGTCTCTTCATTGTTGAACCAACACTCAGTGAATGAATAATGCAATTGTAAAGCTCTATATAAAACCGATGCATTATCATTATTAATTTCAAAATGTATATTATATCTATTACAACTATCCAATAATTTTGCATAATGGCTAAAATGATTATTTGACACATGTATGCTATTGTTCACACTTAAAATGTAAAACTTCATATACCACCTGCCTAGTTGAGTGAGCTAAAATACTCTTTCACAGGTGCTGAAGACATTTTGATGTGCTTCACTGTTTCCATTCCTTGTCACTTCACTCACACTTCCGGGTTTGTCTGACAGCAAAGTTAGTCAAGGAAAGCATTCTCAATGTACCATAGACATTCAATGATACTGTCTGCTTTTGGTAGAGAGCTTTTTTAGGTGTTGAAAATAGAGCTGCTGGCACCATACACAGCAGTTAAGCTTCTATGTTTTGCCTGCTGCTGTGGGAAGATCTGACCGCACTTTACAAAAATATATATATATAAAAAATGCAAGCTCTCAAGTTCCAAATGTTAAAAATGGAATCCAAGCTAATTATATCGGTGAAACGACGATATTATGGAATCACATCAGTCCGCGTCCGCAGATCCTAGCTGTGAACGTGATAACTCAGAAACGAATTGCTGGATCAGTTTCAACATTTGCACACAGGTACATACCATAAAGACGCCTAACTGTATTTGGGTACTTCTTTGATGAATATTAATTAAGTAATTAATTAATTACGGGCCAAAACTGTGAACGCAATAACTCAAAAATGCTGGATCTTTTTCAACAGTTGCACACAGGAACATATAAAGATGCAGAACTGGATTGAGTTTGGTACATCTTCGATTAATGACAATTAAGTAATTCACAAATTAATGTTTTGATGCACTTTTATTGAGCCAATAATCCTGCTGAACATAAACGAAAT
>JAVQKC010018524.1:0-21454 GCA_036025475.1 Philypnodon macrostomus
CAGTTATAACCAGGCACACAAATGAAAAGTGTCCTTCTGTGTCCTCTTCATATCCACGTTAATACACATGCTTCATACATTTTCATATATAAGGCGCACCGGACCATAAGGCGCATTAAGCGAAACAAAACAGTCAGACAAGTCAGTCAAACTTTATTAAACGCGTTCACAATAACTCAACATTGTTCAAACTTTAATGGCGTATTCACAATAACTCTCAACATTGTTCATTTGTAACATGTAAAAAAAAAACACTGATACCGCTAAATCAAACGTTAGCGTATGCACAATAACTTAAATGTATTCAGTTATAACACGTCGTAAGCGTGTCTCTTGACAGGTGCCATTTTGGGGTCATATATAAACACTAATAATAATACACATACTAATGTTACGGTGAAGCATAGTACCGGTATGTATTACTCCGCGACGCTCCTGACTCCCGGAGCTTTGTAGTTTACCGAAGTCCTACCAAAACATTTTGACGGAGCGCCTTAATCGACGTGTGACGCAAAATCACTTGGAGGTCAGTAAGCACAACCAGAATGAATCCATATATAATGCGCTCCGGATTATAAGGCACACTGTAGGTTTTTGAGAAAATTAAAGGCTTTTACATGCGCCTTATAGTGCGGAAAATACGGTACTTTATTAGGTAGACTGTACCTAATAAAGTGGCACACAGTGTGGTCTTCTGTTTTTCGTAGCCCACCCGCTTCATGTTTTATCATGTTGTGCATGGCCTCAGACCTTGATGTAATTAAAAAAAAACTTTCTACTATCTCAAACCAGTCTCGGACCTCCTGGATCCACAAGGCAATTCCATCCACATAATTACCTGCTCACACTGGATTTTTTTAGCTTTTTTCCCAACCATTTCTTTATGGTAAATTCACAGTGGAATACTGAGCGTCTGCTAGGCACTCAAATACAAAAACTCCAACGTCCTCTGCTTTCCTTACACTTGCATATATTGACATCTAAGTTAATAGTAATTCAAATTAAAATGCAATACCACCCACTATTGAAATCACAAAACAAACCTGCGCCCACACGTTGTACTGAAGTCCCATAATGCACGTCTAGACTGCCATCACTGCAGTAATTGCGGCTCCAAACATGGCTGAATACACCACTGATGTTGACTTCAATCAACACAAATATTATTTTAATCAACCTGCTCGCCCGTACATGGCTACGGTGTGGTTTCATTCACTTTCACATTGGACCTGTTTGGTGCTGCAGCTTGTTTAATTAGTTTCTTCATGTCGGTACAAAAGCGGTGTGGCTGCCATGCACTGAATAAATATCTTATCAAGACGAATTATTGAATATTATTATGGTCCAGCTCCGACCAAACTTTAGTGATGTTTGTTTGTAGAAATAAAGCTAAAGCAAGAAAAGGGTTTTATTTTGGTGTCCAGTATTTGCATTTAACATCATCTATTAAATGTTACATATTCTGGGGTTAACATATTTCACAAAATACACTCAATGTAAGTGTCTATTTAAGTCCTGTCCAATGTAATCTGAAGATTTTTTCCAAAATGTCAACGGTCACCTAATATCTCTAAAGTAATGTCTCACACTTAGCAGAACATCCCATTGATTATAGGTCAAACCCTCTGTGACCTTTTTATGTTATAAATAAATAATGAATCTGTCATCAATATACAATTTGGCACATTTTCATCATCCGATTTTTAAAGTAACAAGTTTTTATCTTAATATATAACAGATGGTTATATATTTGTGCTGAAATTGTTATTTTAATGAAAAGAGTGGAATCGGTCCAGTGCTTTTTGGCCAGTTACCGGCTGCTCATTGAACTTTCTCTTGTTGTATTGGACACACCAGGAAAGTGTGTTTGCTTGTTTAATAAAATGATTTTGAGACTCACTTGAAATGAAAATCAAAGTAAAGCACTTAACTTATTGATGTTTTCTTTCTCAGCCTATTCCATTCACTGGCCACTTAATAAGCTCTGCTGTTCGTGTATGTTCTTCTGCAAACTTGATGTAACAAGTTATTTGTGCTAATGATTCCCAGAACTGCTGCTCACTGGATAATGAATAATTATCAACCATTCATTCATTCATTTTCTTCCGCTTGTCCGAAACCAGGTCGCGGAGGCAGCAGTCTAAGCAGGGAACTCCCGCCTTCGACCACTGCCCGATCCACATTGCACCTTTATGGTACCTTTATGGGTGGTGGGTCCACGGAGGGCCTGACGGGAGGGCCTGACAGTGTGTGCACGGGCGGGGACTCGAACCACCGACCCTCTGGTTGAAGGGCGAGCATGTACCCACTGCACCACCGCTACGGCCTAATTATCAACCATTCTCTGCAAACCCTAGACTTAGTTCTATTGCTGGGATGCAGGTGACATTACATCATTCTTTGGCCCTATACATTTTAATGGGAGATGGGGGGCAGGTCAATGACTGTTGATAATCTGTAGATGTTGTGCGTGGTTGGACAGATATAGGGGGGTAATGGACCTAATGATCAGTGGCAACATAGGTCTATCTAATAAAATGGGCAACTGTTATATTCTTGTGTGTGCACATAACACACGTTCATTCAGCATGTTTGACAACCATACCAACACACCGCCTTTTTGTTAAGGTTCTTCTCGCATTTCCTGTAAACAGCTGAGTGGTCGTGGAGGCACGTTTTAATCAAAGAATAACTAGAACTCATTTGATTAACATAAAGATACATGGAAAGCGGTGATGTTCTTAGGCCTGTTAAAAGACAAAAAATATCTAATGGGAATTTCAGATCTTTTGTGTTTTGATCAAACTAAGCCTTGTTAATACAATATGTAGCGAGTGGAAAAACTGGAAGGAAAAAAATGTGGCCTTTCATAACTAAATTAAAATTTGAAAGTGCTATTAAACGCATTTCTGTGGACGCCCATTGAGCGGGACGTCCTCTCTAATTATGTTCTGATGTATTATGAACTATCCTCTTTCAACAGTCCCCATTCTTCTCTTTTTAATATGCATACAAGGCTCCTCCAGCGTTCTGCCAGAGGTCAATCATAAAGACAACTGTCCCATCTTTATTCATGTGCTCGTTCAGGTGATGAAGAAGAGCTTTTTGAATTCCCACTTCCTGGAAATTGCAGCCCATTGTGTTTTTGGTAATTACTCATGCAAACACCACAGTCTTTTCGGCAGCCATTGTTCCGATACCACCATTATAATGAGCTATATCTGCACGACAGAGAAGCTAGAAAAGGCAGCAATAGAAGAAGAAGACTTAATGCATAGTCCCACTTCAGAAAAATGGTGGCAAAATTGCCCTACAGCCTATTAACATGTCAGTACTGAGTTTAGACAATTTTGATCACATTTTTTATTAAAGTGGAACTAATAGGTTCAAGCCCAAATGCACCCAGTCAGTTAGTATTGCAGCTTCATTTATTTGAGTATCTGTGTATTATTTGTAGGATAACTTCAATTCCCACCCCCCCCCCAAAAAAAAAATAATAATTACAAATTAAAATTAAAAATAATTTTCTTAAATTAATAAGCTTTTAATGGACAAATAATCTCATTAATGTTTTATTTGTTTTAATATCTGTCTGTAAACACACTGTTATATATAAGTTTGAAAACATGTTATTTTGTTTTTCCTCAAGCAGTCAGGAGTATTTTTTTTAACTCTTGTCCTAATTGTAATTAAGAAATGATTACAGTCAAACACAATATATAATTAGTTAACTTTTTGAAAAAAATATTCTACTGTGTCGTGTCCAAAAATCTCTTTAAAAACACAATTAATCCTTGGCATTATCCAGCTTTGACACCTCCATCATGAAGATCATCAAAAAGAAAAAGTGAACTTAATGCATAGCACCCTTTGATTTTCCATTATCTCAAACCACCTTGGGGCATTGTTAAAACTATTTGGACTTTTGAGGTGGTTAAAAGGTCTGCCTATAATGTGGCCAGTGAGAATTTATTTCACCTATCCCAAAGCCATTTCTACAAGCGAGAAAGGGGACCAAGAAGCCTTAATGCATGGACCTCGTTCACATAAATGGTGACGTATCTACTGCATATTAACACGTCTGTACTGAGTTTACACTATTAGTGGGCAGTTTGCTTAACAGACTTTTATGATCGGGGTAAGAGGTTAACTCGCATCAGTCATGCCCAGGCATAGACGGTAGCATTTATGGAGGCAAATTAGGTTTAAAGAAACTATGATGGTAATAATGTATGCTCCGAGGTGAAGAGCCAGTTTCAGCAGCCATTATAGCTCATATTATGCTGTTTCCGAAGTATAAGGTTTTACCGATGGTTGTTGTACACATGACACATGAATAAAAAATGCCACAATATTTTTTCTATATTCATAATCTGTACTAAGACTGACATGGCATATTAATTGAAATTAGGTGAAACACAAAAATAATAATTTGGTATAATTAAGTGTAATTAACATCATACCACAAGGCCCAATTTAAAGCATTTTTATAGATTTTTTTTTTCTTATTTTAAGAAACTTACACGATATATCTCTAACAAATTTTATTTTCATGTTATTTCACAAACTTCTACTTAAAATTCCCCTTTTCTATTTGTTCACTAGCTTCACCTCCCCCTCTCCCTCCGCTCACTTCCGCCTCCCAGGTGTCCACCTTCCGGGTCATCTCGGAGGCAAGAGCTGCCCCTGTTCAGTTGTCGTCCAAACAAATGCTGATACAGAGCTCTCTCACAGCTCTCGTTGCCCCTCGGTGTGTCATCTGCTGCTTTGCCTTGACCCTTGCCTTTACACTTGTCTTTGGCTCCTGGGTAACAAGACATGGAACTATCTTGTGACTGTGATGAAACAACTGAAAATGAACTGTCCACATATGAAACTATTATAAATACAGGAGAAGGAATACCTAGGGGGAAAGCCTAGGTCACGCTGGGGGATTATATCTATCTATCAGGGTTAACTTTATATTCTTCAGGTGAAACTCCTGAAGTGGCATTAAATAGTACAAACATGGAGAAGTAAAGTCAAAGTATAAATGTAACTCCTAAATCCATCCATCCATTTTCTTCTGCTTGTCCAAAACCGGGTCGCGGAGGCAGCAGTCTGAGCAGGGAACTCCGGCCTTCGACCACTGCCTGATCCACATTGCACCAGCCCTTTTTTTAAGGGTACCTCCCTCAGGTGGTGGGTCCACGGGAGGGCCTGACAGCATGTGCTCGGGCGGGGACTCGAACCACCGACCCTCTGGTTGAAGGGCGAGCATGTACCCACTGCACCACCGCTGCAGCTAACTCCTAAGTGTAAATATAAATTCCTTCTCTGTTTTAAATGACAAGTCAGACTGCTCCTCCGCTTTATGAGCTCTGACTGTGGCCAAATAAAACGATGACAGAGAAAATGACATGGACATTCTGAGTACTATATTGAGCTGTATTTATGATGTCATGAAAGGTAATTACATAGAACAGCACTGCTTTTACCATCTCGGTTCAAACAATGACATTACATTAAAACTTCGCCCCCATCAATCAACACAAAAAGTGCCTACAGACTGAATGTGTCCACTTTGCTTTGCTGTTAAACAAAAATTAAATACACAACGGCACAGTATTTAATAAAAGCCTATTCCAGCAACTATGGGCCTTTAACAAGGTACAGCTTGGACAATTGGACAAGCCTTTAATCACTGGAGCAATTTAGATTTACTAATTCACCTTTAAATGCATGTTTTTGAAGGAAGTCAAAGCCAGAATATCAACTGGTTAAGTTTAGGGTAAGGGTTGGTTAGGGTGCTTAAGTTTCATAGAAAAGATTGTCCTGGAACATCAGCAACACAGGGAACTCCCACACACCCCACCCAACCCAATTTAGCAGCAGCATTGCATTGGGACCGTCAACAAATCTACTCCTTCATTCCTCATTGTTTAGCCCATACATAAGTTCACATGGAAATAAACAAAAGTATGTCCGAGTGTTAATAAATGACTGAGCACCTTCAATAAATACAGTTCTGAAAGGCAGAATAAAAGGTAGAGCATGTGGAAGTCCCTTCAAACGCACCAATCCCAGTGTGTAGATTTATTACAGCCCGGGCAGCCTTGTTACAGGCTCCTGTGCTTCTTGCTTTACAGAGCAAATAAAAGGCAGACATAATTAAGACTACCAAAGGTATAAATCTTGTATGTGAATGGCCCATTGCACACATCGACCGTGCAAGTAATTTACATGGTCCTTGGAGAATTCGCCTCAGAGTTTTCTCTTTGACACTCACAGAAGCAGTAGTTAGAACAAGAAGGGAGAAAACAAACCACTAAATGCAAAATGTGTTTATTACAACCGAATGCACAACTCTATTTATATATGTACTTGTGTGCTGATAGCATTTGATACCATTTAGAACAACAATGTCAAAAAGGTCTCCTGCTAAATAGCTTTTCACTAGACTAAATAGCTGACTTGTTTAATGTATTTGGATGTATTCCCGTGGCTATAAGACCATGTAATGTAAGCAATTCTTTAATGTTTTTCTATTGTCTTAGTCCTAAATTATATTCATTTTGTGCAATACAGCAACTTCCCAAATGTTTGCGCCAGTACATGTAATTACTATGCCCTTGTGAAGATTTTATCAAGGTTTGCAGTAAGTGCTTTATTTAACCCTTGTATGATGTACGTTTTACCAAAAGAAAAATTATACTGAATAATGTTTGTTTTTTTCAAACTCAGGCTAATTTTACTTGGCTACCCCCCTACACATTTATGTTACATACAGGGGTGTTCGGGTCCACTAGGCCTGGGGCAAAAACAATTAATAATTTCTTCGTCCTGTGACCCTTTAGTTGTGTGCTGTGTTTATGCTCCTGCCATCCTGCATAAGGTGTCAATATTTGTACAAAATTCAAGTAAATATTCACAGGCCTGGAGTGCACACTTTATATTTTGTTGTGAATATACAATGTACAGGGATATGTTCAATTGACTTCTAATGGCATTTATTTGAATTGAAAATAATGTATTTTTTATGTTGTAAATATCAACTTTTTCTCACTTTTAAAACATTCAGGGCCCTGATCAAGCATGACTGATTTTTCTCATGTCATGGTTTCTTTGTGTTCAAGGATTTGTTGGGTTTAATCTAAACAACTAAACAAATTAAAAGTCACCCTGAAAAGAATGATACATATTTTAAAGTCACATATGGTGATAAAAATATGCTGGGGCAGACTGACCACATACAGTATATTGGGATATCTAGGAATTCAGGATTCGCAAACGTAAACGTCCATTAATAAATTTAACAAAAATTTTGACCACACAAGCTTGGCAAGTATTTCCAAATTGACTTTAATTGGCTGTTGACTTTTAAAAATGTAACAATGTTGACTATAATATACTGTATATATATATATATATATATATATATATATATATATAATATTGATAATGCTGTATTATCTGCTCTATCTCTCTTATGATCAGTCTGTTATCTATTTGTTGGCTCTCTAATTGCAGTTAATCCAGTGATTCTCATTTGGTGGATGCAAACCAAAAGGTCATTTCATGAGTATTTTCAATATTCATTGATTGTTGTTTAAATGATACATAAAATATTTTCACAAAATGGGTAGTCAATTAGAAAAACAATCTGTTCCCACGAAACAACACATCTGGACACTCCTGACCAATAATTCAATTCAGTTATGGCATTTTATACTGCTCAGAATGTTGTCCACTGCAGTACAAAGAAACTTTTTGAACTGGAAAAAGCTTATTGTCAAAGCTGAGCTCTGTGCCACTGTATCATACCATAACAACAACAGGGATTAAAGCAGGCTTCCACAAACTAGCCACCACCGCAGGGAGCCAGCTTTTGCCTTTTAATTTGCATTGTATCAAACACAGCTTTGGACACAGGCTCACTGGAGCTGCTGGATTTGATCAGGTAATGTTTACAACCGTGTTTGGAATCATTTGTGTCATCCACTATTTGCAGGACAATTAGACTGGATCATACAAGTGTGTTTTTGTAGCTGGTACACATTGAATTTAATCAGGCTTTTATCCACTGGAACCAAATACCACACACTGGCAATTTTATTACCTGCTGTTCAGCTCAAATAGCTAATGCACATATCACATCACATCGATCCAGTGGATTTCCCCGAGATGAGAAATTGTTAAAATGCTTGACCATTAGTTGTGGAGTTTTCCTCTAGTCCCTCCACAGTCCTAAGCAACATTCAATTATAGTTTGTGGGGGCTGCACAACTCAACAATACTATTGGTCAGGGTTCTATTCAACAAACTGATTTGATGTTGCTGTAGAGGACAGGGGAGGGACTAAAGTAAAATAATAATAATGACCAATTCTACTTTGCATTAGCAAACAGGGTCACGACTTTCACCTTTAAGCATTTTTTAAAATTAACAATTTCTTATTTTATGAAACCTCTGGATTACAACTTTTACCAAACATCAGAATTAAAAAACACTTTGAACATGGTGTGTTTGTTGTTGCGAGGTGGAAATTGTTAATCTGGGATTTCCAAATGCAATTAGTGTCGAGAAAAGCAACAGACTTTCTTTTAAAACTGCAGTGCCTGATTTTGTGACTGTGAAAGTGATGAAAAAAATCTACTTTTGAATAAAACGCTCCCTTTTCCCAATTCCTCTCCTTGGCAACCCTCTATCACGGTCTCACACAAACCAGGAAGCACGTACACAAGAGATCTGGAGTTGACTTTGAATCCTTTTAAAAAAAAAATATATATATATATATATATATATATATAAATAATAACAATAATAAATAAACAATGTTTCAACCAATCAGAGCGCTTGTCCTGTGGAAGCCTGTGAGTGGTTAAATGTTCCTTCCCTCGCTCTAAAACCAAAACACAGCCCATAGGTGACCTCAGAGTCTCAGATGACTTCAGTTATGCTGCACTAATAACTAAATAATTATCTTTGCTCAAATACAAGGGGAAGGAAATCTAGTTTGACCAGTTAGACACTTTTGACTTCTTCTCCAGGTGTGCAATTATCTGCCAGGCCTGTCCAATTAGGAGGCTTCATAAACTTCTTGACTTGATGGTGTCTCTCCCAATGTATTTTCAGCATTATCCACTAACAGCTATACTAAGTGGCCTATTTTATATTCATATTTGTGGTTAGTAAGCCTCATGGCTGTTTTTGGTATGAAGTAGTTTTTACTATTTTGCCATCACTATCAGCCGTGCAATTACTGTAGTTGAAAGTAAAAATGTTCCATTTTATAATAAGCCTGTTTTTTCCCATCAGTATTTTTTCTGCAGTAAATGGTGAAAATTAGCTTTCCGCATCTACACCAAGTGAGAAGTGAATTAGAAGCTTTTTAAATGAATGTTGTCCAGTGCTATTCCACATTTTTCACATTTTTTATTTTTGGGAGATGTTTGATTCTCTCTGGTGAAAACGCTCAGATGAGTTTAGTTAGCTAGTCTCAGCATACATTTTTTAACATTGTAGCAAGTATAATAAGAGCTCTTTAAACCAATCAGCCCCCATACAGAACTTCATTAATTTCCCAAGCTTCCCACCTCCAAATAAGTGGCAATCCCACCTGCCTAATTTTCCTATGGCTGCGTCCCCTGCGTAGACAAACCATGGTTGAAGAAAGATCTCCATCTTTATCCTGCTCTAAAGGTAACATTTCCTTTTGAAGCCTCTCCTAATTGGGTTTGGATGGAGATGGGGGCTGGTTGTTGAAGTGGGTCGTTTGAAATACCCCCCTCCTGATTTGAAGAGGTGTAAAAGAGGAGAAAAGAGAGGTTTAATTGATCCCCTAGTGGTGCGTGCAACTCAGGACGGCTCAAAGATAAAGGTGGAGAAGATGTTAAGATGGCCATACTGTTCGGGCTTGAGGTGGTGGAGATTATATGCATACATAATACAATAATAAGGGGATTACAATTTAGAAGTCACTACCTAGTTTTCATTATTTCTAAACCTGGTGGTAATTAATAGTCAGGAAAAAACATACCTACCGTATTTTCCGAACTATAAGTCACGTTTTTTTTTCATAGTTTGTCCGGGGGTGCGCCTTATACTCTGGAGCGACTTATGTGTGAAATTATTAACACATTATTACCGAAACCATTCTGTCAGAATTCAGAAAGGCTGGAATAAATGGAACTGCAACTGATGAAGAAGAGGACGCGCCGCATCTTCTACCTCCGGAGTTAGCGGAGTTGATGAAAAGTGACACCGAGGATGAAGATTTCATTGGATTTTAGTTACCGTGTATTTGGAGTGACGCGGATGGTTTTGGTAAACTTCTTAGCATATTATTTATGCTATAGCTATCGGAATAACTCTTAATATGTTATGTTAACATACCAGGCACGTTCTCAGTTGTGTCATGTAACGTAAGCGTACAGTTCAGCCTGTTGTTGCCTCTATTCTATTTTTATTTTAAATTGTTCGTCATTTAAATTTTAAATGACATGTCTGTTCTTGGTGTTGGATTTTATCAGATAAATTTCCCCCAAAAATGCGACTTATACTCCAGTGCGACTTATGTATGTTTTTTCCTTCTTTATTATGCATTTTATGACTGGTGCGACTTGTACTCCGGAGCGACTTATAGTCCGGAAAATATGGTATACCTGCTTTCATCCAAACTAAAAGATGGTTAACCAATTGAGAGAAAGAAAGAGCGAGAAAGAGAGCGAGAGCGAGCATTTATGAGCCATAGCTGGTGCACATATGATCAGTTGCGGGGCCTAGTTGCGAGAGCGAGCATTTATGAGCCATAGCTGGTGCGCATATGGTCAGTTGCGGGGCCGAGTTGCGAGAGCGAGCATTTATGAGCCATAGCTTGTGCACATAATGGTCAGTTGCGGGCCGAGTTGCGAGAGCGAGTATTTATGAGCCATATCATGTTACATTGATTCACTACAGGCATTAACACATGCATGTCTTTGGACAGTGAGATGGAGCTGGAGTGCTTGTAGAGAATCCACAACAAGGGAGGGGTGTGCAAATGACATTCAGGAGATCAGCTGTGTCAATTTATAGACCCTAACCCTAACAATCAATAAAGTAAATAATATATATTTTCATCACACAAAATTTCAAACACCTCATTGCACTTTAAAGTTTAAATGTGCACAGTCTGACAAGCACATTATATTGGCATGGCCTATTCACAAATGCATGTCTTGACCTGCACTAAAGGCTGGCAGGTGAAGGTGAAATAGTGATACTGCATTTCTTCACTGCAGCTCCTCAGCCGTTTCACTACAACAGTTCAATTAGACATAAAACAGTGACGTAATCTGGCATATAGAGAAGGCACTCTTAATGTTTGGCAATGTCTAAACATAGGAGGTTTTCTATTGCTGGTTGGCAAAGGGAGGGGTAATGTTTCGGGCCGTGCACAGAAATATAAAATCACTGAGGTACAAATACTGAAGATGTGAAAAAGGATTAAACCTCAACATTTTATAAAAGGAGGGACACTATATCAGTTTAGTCCCGGTTTATATGAGGTTTAGACAAAGATTAGTCCTGATTTCATTCATGGTTATTCTTGATTTATTTCCAATTTTGACCTAGTTTAACCCTAGTTTGAAACTTGTTTAGTCCTGGTTTAGTGTTGAGTGTGTGTAGACATTGTAAACTTATCTCAAATAATATAATATATATATTTTTTTATTCTTTATTTAACCAGGTAAGCCTATTGAGAACCAATTCTCATTTACAATGGCGACCTGGCCACATTCATTCCTAGGCAATGTGGGTTAAGTGTCTTTCCCAGGGACACAACAACAGCGTGTGCTTGGACGGGGACTCGAACCACCGACCCTCTGGTTAAAGGCTGAGCGCCTACACACTGCACCACTGCCGCCCAAAATATCTCTAAAAGTTCTTTCTAGCTTCTTTCTGTATATTCATCCTGACATGTGTTATTAATAAATATATTTCAAAAACAAATGTGGTCCAGACTTCTGCGACCTCACTGGTGCGTATACGGCTATTTTGGTACTTTTTTAGCAAGCCTCTCTATGCCCATATTTGTGTGGTGAGGATAGGGCGATCCACCAGAGGCAGGAGTGTTCTGTTAGCATTGAAGATAACAGAACAGCCATGTCAAATTTGTTTAGGAAATGTGTTTTTGCAACCCACGACAGCCTCTCTCAAAGTCACTTTCTATTTAGATGCCTGTGCTGATAAATCAGTTAGTTTGCATGGAAATACACTCTCTTGACACTTCACAATTTCATCCGGACCTTTCTACCACACACCATGCTATTATGCCTCACCTCCCTAAATATATAGTCTACAAAACACATATAGCATTGAGACGGGTTGATGAATGAATCATCAAATTAATAAAATCCCATATTACTTTGCACGTCCTATTTTTCTATTCTCTACAGAAATAGCCCCTAATCATCCACTTAAGTCTCCCGCACAGGGGGATATAAAAAAAAAAGAATCTGCCTTTTTCTATCACAGCCCAAATCAAGCAAGCGTAGAAGGAAGCTGCTCCTATGGGGATGGACAATCTCATCATGTGAAATAGTAGGTTCTCATCTGGCCTGGTCTCAGTGGTTTAGGTAAAAAAAAAATCCCATTACAGGTGACATAGAAATAACAGTAAACACGTCTACTATGCCTCTTTCATCATCCACTTCATTCACGTCCTCATTATTCTTGGCCTTGATGCCTCACCTTCTTGTCAAGGGTTTTCAAAAAGGGCTCCTTCCTCTTCATATTCTCATCTCGACTCATATGTAATCTTATTTTATCCACCTCTCCTCCCGCCATATCCCATTTTCCTGACTTTCCTGCTTGCTCAGTCATTACCTTCAATAATCTTATAGCACCTTGATAAAAAGACACCATCATGAATTATTATACAGTATCTCTTTTTTTTGGTTAGGACTAGAAATGTGTGTGCACCTGCCTCCCACCAAAGACGTTGAGGATCGGATGCTCAGCTCAGTCATCTCTCTGGGTGAAGTATGCGTGTCCACTTTGTGTTACCGTTACCTTTGTGTTCTCCAGATACTATGGCTTCCTCCTATTGTCCAGAGACATAGGTAACATATGACTCTGAAGTCAGTAACTGGCCATGCCCAAGCCCGCTAAAAGCCCATTGTGGCTGTGATAGTGCATGAAAATGAACTCTATGTTTATTGCTGTTGCCATGCAAGTTAGAAAGCATAAATATATTAAACTTAGCATGCAAATTTAATTATCATCATCCTTCACAGTGAAAACTCAACCAGCTTTTTTAACATTCGGGGTACGGAAAGACATTATACGGACTGTTGCCTATACCCCAGCAACTTTAGGTGGGGTTGTCCATATGTCACAGGGCTGACATGGATACATACACAAACAACCATTCGCTCTCGCTTTCATTCACTCGGGGCAAATATAGGAATATAGGATTAGGAAGAGCATCTATAAAGAACCCAACTGCAAACAAGCCTGTCAAAAATCACAGGAATAGGTCTAGTCTTGTTAAAACCATGAGCTTACTCCAAATGCAAAACTTGGACCACTGATGATGTACTGTATAGTCAGGCACTGCCAGATCTAATTTTGTAGATATAAAAATAAAAAACTATCTCACAAAAAAGATGAGAGGGGTCGAGTTTGAAACGTGATAGTTTGACATTTGAGATCCTTAGACATTAACAAAAGCAACAGACTTGCGGGAGCTCATTATTTCCACGATTCAAAAGCCTTCCTGTCTTTAATTAGTTAAGTGATGGCCTCTTTAATCCATCTCTTCTAATCTGCTACTTTCAAAGATAATGAATTAAGTATGTGAGTATGTTTGTGTGCATACAAAAGCGAATGGAGTTATCACTGTCTGAAAGAAGATGGTACTTAATCTCATGCTGTGTTTTATATATTTATGCTCGCTAGCTTGCAGAATGAAAGCAACTCATTTACATTTCAAAATGAACTGTAGAAGAAGGGCATGGCGGCGAAACAGTTAAAGGGATCCTAGCTAGCAAAACATTTTTAAGCTTTCCACAGTGTCATACAGTTAGATCCTGGAGTGGTATTTTGTTCACGTTCACACATTTGAGCAACCATGTATGCCGAGGCGCCGACCTTCTCAGGAGCAGAAAAAGCATTCGTTTCACATCTGTGTAGGTAAGTAAAGAAATCCCACCTTGCTTGCATTGGCTATAGTAGTGACGTAGGTGTGGTCAGCATGATAAAAAGGGCCTTAATGATACATACATACATACATACATACAACATATATAGAATCTGAGCTTTTTCAGCAGAGAGAAAGCTATTGCTCCCAAAAATATTTTTTTACATTGCAAAACAGGAATGCTAATCTAGATGTAAAATACATTATTTAAAAACCATTAAAAAGTAGTAATATGGCCGTTTGCCCACCAAAAGTGACTCTTGATGTCAAGAAGCCTGAGTTTAAGGTAGGTGTGGACTGGGTGATGGTAGATATGGTAAAAACATAATATCACGATTATGTTAAAGAAAGATTTCATTTCAAGTTTAGTTGACTCTGTATCTTTTGTATTACACAGAATACTGCACGTTGTTCATTAAACCTTTTTATATGATCTTTTATTGATCCATCCATCCATTTTCTTCCGCTTGTCCGAAACCGGGTCGCGGAGGCATCAGTCTAAGCCTTCGACCTTGTGGTGGGTCCACAGGAGGGCCTGACAGCGTGTGCAGGGGCGGGGACTCAAACCACCGACCCTCCGGTGGAAGGGCGAGCATTTACCCACTGCACCACCGCCGCGGCATGATCTATTATTAGTAACAGTAAAACAGTAAAAATGACGGTGAAGAGCAGACGGTCTTAACTTCATATCAATCATATATGATCTTTTATTGCCATATCTCACACCCCAAATTTGAGATCAATGAGACCCATACCTGGATGCCAGCGTAACAAAGCTGAAAACAGACAGCAGAATATATTTACTTGTTAATTTTTTAAAAAGTCCGCTTTTTTCCAGTTTCAAGGATGGTTTTTGAAGTGTCTTTGAAGAAGTTGGCAAACATGTAAAAATTGTGCCCGATGCTGTCGATCCAATTCACAGTTTTTACTCCACACTCTTTGAGCAGAAACAAACACGAGTGCGGCGTGAGCATTTTGGCAGCCACAGACGTATGTTGACGGATATTTTTTTTTTTTTGCCTCTTTTCAATCTGCTTCTTTGTCTATAGCCCAGCTCTGAACAGCTTTAAGATCACGCCATCTGGTCTTGACACATACATTTGTTCAGTCCCCATTGTGCTAAGTGGATTCATGTGGAATAAAGATGGTGTGTAATATATCGAAAAAGCAAGCCCAAGAAACAGGGTGGGTGGGGCTACAGTGGAGGAGCTGCAGGAGATTGATGATTGAAATAGACTGCACTAAAACGGTGACAATAAGAAAGTGGGGGGAGGAGGCTGAGATGACAAAACATATGCCTCTCTGTCTACACCATCAATCTAAAGTTGTGAGCTCACCTGGCCATTGTCAAGCATTAGTGTGTTTATGTGGATGTGTCTGCGGGAGGGAGTGAAGGGCTGTGACTATGATGAGTTTCCTCACGAGTGATATACATATTCAGAGAAAACACCCCACTCTATCATCCCTTTGTCTTTGCAGTGTTTTGCAGGAGCTGAGTGTGCACTGGCTTTGATGAGTGGTGGCTCTGGACGATATAGTGTATTCTTGAATGTGTTCAAATGTTTTAGGTAATTATTAAGAAATACACAATGCGTATTCAATGATTAACTTCTGTGTTGATTTCCACAAAATGGAGCATTGTTCATTTTTGGTGAGGACTTGATTACTGCCTGGATACAGTATCTTACCATTACCTTTGGCTTCTAGGTGCGATCTTTACCAACCTGATCCCAACATCATTGAGCTTGTCTGGGTTTAGAAGAGGCAGAAATGTGTGAGCAGCCAACAACCACTGATGAAATTGTGAAATCTGTCTTTCAAAAATGTAAAACTGGACTTCTGAAGGCAAATTGTGGTCATATTACTGAAATTAGCTTCTTTCCCCCTGAATGCTCATTTTACATGCCATGTCTCTGTCAGTATGCCCCAGGGCCAGCTGTGGCTACACAAGTAGTTCACCACCACCAGTGTGACTGAGGAGTGAATGAATAATGGACTTGATTGTAAAATGCTTTGGGTATCTTGAAAGGCGCCATATAAGTGTAAGCCTTTATTATTATTTATTATTATAACAACGTCCATAGCATGCAACCATAAACAGAGAGAACTACGGTGCGATTTGACAACCATGCTGGAAGGACATAACTCAGAATTAGAACCTCCTCACTAGAAGCCTCTTTAAGCATATGAGCAATTGTAGTAATGGAGCTGAGGTGAAAATTCACACTAGTAATTGTAAAGTCGAGACACGTGTATTCTTGCCATTGTGTAAAAGTGATAATCAAAACCCAGCACAGGAGCTGCCATTTTGATTTTGTCACACCATTTCAAACTAACACAATATGTGCCTCAAAGGGTTCAGCAGAGAAGGTTTATGACTGATCAGTTCATAATGCAATGTATCTCTTACTGTCAGGGTTATGTGACAGTTTTGTTGTTTGTTTGTATCTTGTCTGACCTCTCCTCTCGTTTCAGTGTTACTTCCTGCCCTTGCCTGTTCCCGCCTCAGTGATTGCTGACCCCGCCCTAATGTTTTGCACCTGTGTCTTCCCTCTCCTGGTGTATTTAGTCTTGGTCTTCCCCTCTCTTTGTGCGAGTTCATCTTGTTGTTTTGCCAAGCGTTCCAGCCACACCGTCGTGCCTTGTATCTCTCTAATTTCTAGTGATGTTAAGATGAATCCCCATGAAGCAACAACCCTTTCAGCCAACTGTGCCAGTACATGCTTCATATTGATTCATTTACTCCATGTCGCCATCTTGAGGTCAACATGTACAATTATCTAATTTCCATTACAGCCCCATCACGTAGACAAATGTACTTCAAAACATGTCATAGGACTACCGTGAAATGCAGTTTTAGAAATAGGAATGCTTGTGTAACTTTTGTAGTAGCGTTTGTAAATAAATGAGAATAAAAAATGTATAAGATTTTATTTGTATATTTCTTATAGGACAAACCTTATTGGCAGGTATGAGGTCAAAGCACTCCCAAACCGGGGAGTACTTTCTCTTTTTTGGTGCTGGTTCCATCTTCGATTTGGAAAGACTTGCAAATGCAGTCAATCAACGCAAGATGTTCGGGGGACTTCATTGCCTTCATGGCTTGTATGCTTCAAATGACACACGGCATTCCCCAAACCACGAACCACTTCCGGTGCTTCAGGACGGTTCAAGCGTCATCACTGACGTCCCCAAACCACACTTCGAACCACACTTTGCTTTGTAGATGCACTGAATACTCAACTCATGCTTCGAAGCCTCTGTTCATTTTTCCCATCACTACTAATTTCTGCCGTTTGATATTCAAGTAAAGTGTGTTTTTACCTACATCGTGAGTCATACGTGTCTTGAAGTGGATCCTTAACACTTTCTTCTTCTTGAGTATTTTTTAATTTTAGTATTTGAACTGACAATACTCTACTTGAAGGTTTTGGCTACTTTACCCACCTCTATATGCTGCTCATTGTGGTAACTTTCTGCTAAAGTTTGGTACTAAACTCTGCAGTTAATATATGACTTCACAAACATTACTTAATAGCCATTGCACTCATTTGCAGATAACATACTTCATTGAATTAGTGCGGCCTTGTCAGAGAAAACACAGCCAATGAGCCCTAATAAGTTAAACAGATAATGATGAAGAACACAAAGCAAACAGTCTCAAATCAAGCCGCTGCTATGTGAGCTCAAAGCCCCCTTTTGATCAGAATCCATAATAACAGTCGATTAAAAAGGACTCATCTAGTTATGTTTTCATTACAGAACAGAGGAGAACTGTGGGAGAAAAACAAGGGGTAAACGAAGGAGAATGGGATGAAAATCTATCATAATTAGCCAACAGTGTATAGAATGAAGTGTGCGTCTTTTTATAGATGGCTTCTAATTGAGGAGCTGATTCTGCTGTATATTAGCTTTTAATTACCCTCAACGGCAGAAAAACACACAATGTAGTGTATGCCATGCGTGCTCAACACTACACACATTCATGCTTTGGTGGTTTAGACATGGTTTAATCCTAGTTCAATCCTGATCTAATCCTGGTTTATTTTTGGTTCAAACATACTGTAGTTTAGCCTGGTTTAGACCTGTCATTCATAGGCATAAGTGCCCAGGGACACAGCGACTGTATGCACTCAGGCGGGGACTCGAACCAGCGACCCTCTGGTTGCAGGTCGAGCACCTACCCACTTCCACTGCCTTCCTTAAACATCACCTTTTTTTTCCTCTGGCAGCACCATGCACAGTTTTTACCCTGTGCCTTTTCCCCTGGTGAGATCATTATACTTTCTCTTTGGAGGCTTGCATGCTTTGAATCTTAACCAGCTCATTATTGAATATAGCAATGTTTAATAGCATAATTATTACATATTTCATACCACTCACTGATGGAAAACTTGGCTGAAGTGTGCTGCGATTTTATGCTTGAGGATTCGCTCGTGATGCAAGCTTGGAATTTGTCAGCTTCTATTATTTATTTTGGCCTAACAAGTCAAACTGCATCTGCCGGGAAGAGCATCATCAACACATAGATAGACAGTCATTAATTCATGTGACAAGATAGAACGGCCACATCTGCTCAGGGAGACAGTGATCGGCAGCAAAAGGGATTTTGGAAAATTGAACGCAGAAAAGCAGCCGGGCGATTTGATTTTTATTTATGTGGAAGTGAACAATTATTGAAGAAACAAACACGGGGAAATGGTAAATAACAATCAATGCCATTTTTGAGTGACTTGTTTAGATATGAAGAAACTGTTCATTGCTGGGCTGTAGGTGACATCGCAACATTCTATAGACCAAGACTCAAAGTTCTAAATGGAATGGAGGCAACTGGATGCAAGACCATAATACATTTTCAATGGAGAAATTAGATATTGCCACAAAATATTTAAAATTAAGATGGTTTTGACAAATGACAACCACTCTGCTACATGTAGGTGATGTCAGAGCCTGGTTAGGAATCATTAGTGAATGTACCTCACATTGTATGTTTATTTAATTTACACATTAGTAACAGCTAGATTTTGGCTGGAGGCAAAAGTCCTTACAGAAATGTTGATGACCACAATAGTTTTTTCATTGTATGCTCAGAATTATTCTATCCCTCACCACAAACCACACTTTTTTTGTAAAGTTAACTCAATTTGTCTCCAGTCGACTCCATTCCGGAATTTTTAACATTCCATTCGACAAACATTTTAAAGGCTCTAAAGCCCTATACATACATCATATGGAGATGAGGGGCAGGAAAATTGTCTATTGTTAATTTGTAGTATATTGGTGTGGTTGGACAGGGGGTAATGGACTAATGTCACTAAATAAAATTATCAGATTCAACATTTTTTGGAGGGGATTTCTTATAAAAAAAAAAAACATAGTTAATACAGAATTTTACCCCCTGCCCCCCATCTGAGGATATGCCATCATCACATTCTAGAACCTGAAACCCAGCAATAGCTGTCCAGTTTCTCCTTTTGGGCTGAACACTTTTACCATTATAGCAGTATATTTATATGGCACTAGTGTTCAAAGTGTTCACATAAAACTAGTTAGTAAGTCACAATATCATAAAGTCATATCACAACACTTAACATTATCACATATTTCTTATACTTTCTACTATACTCTATTATAGGCGCTGCTATTTCTTTAAGCAAGGCTACTCATTGACTTCATGTGCATACAAAGTACAGCAGGTCCTTATCTAGAGGACGACAGGAGCACTGAACCAGCACCTGCCCAAAGGTATATGACGAACATAGGAGCAGACCTGGCCTCTGCTGCTTTATCACATTTACTCATCCTCTGTGGAGTAGCTGTCAACAATCAGACTTCCCCGAGCCTGGATTAGCACGCTGTTATGAGAGCCCAGATGGCGGTAATGGCTGATGGCATGATACAATGGAAGGCTGTCGCTAACTCCATATAGCTAATTAACCTTGATGTTCCCACACATTCAGCCGTGCACTCAAAGGTTAGCCCTACTACAGTACCTCTGTGTAAATAACAGGCAGTTATGCGTATGTCTAAGTAGAGCATAGTCACTATACAGTAAGTTGATCAATACTCTCAATGTGCTTTTATATCAAGACACAGCCATTTTCTACCAAAAAACATTCGATTACAATATCCCAAAGTATTGCGCAGCACTATATATGAAGCATGTTTACATCATCTAATGGCTAACATTACCTATACTGGTAAATATTCTGAACGGGAGTTATAATATAGGCATCAGTTTTATTTAATCGTAATGAGAATTGAAATAGATATGTTTGCAGAAAAAAAAATGCTTTCAAAAAGAAATAAATCCAATAGACCTGGCAATCTATTTTAGTTGTATTTATTTAGGTTTTGTTTTGTTAACAAATTCTGCCTTAATTGTAATTAAAACTGACTTCTTTTGTATTTGTATTTAAAAGCGACTAAATCCACTAAAGCAAAGCCTGGGCCACAATCGTTCCACTGTTCAAACCTTGAAACACCAAGCTCCATAGTGATAGGCCTTAATAAAAGGACTGAACAAACTGTACAGCTTTTGTGAGTAAAAACCTTGGCGTGCGTCAGTATATTAAGTGGCACGGTTACTTTGTGACTATCACTGCAGCGTTTTCTCTGTCTCTCCACTCCACCGAAGGCCACATTCAAACTCTAAATCATCTCTACGGGTGTGTGATGTTTTCAATTTAGAAATGCATGTGCTTGACCCACACTCCCCTCATCAGTACACACACATAGACCCACAAAGAAACAAAAAGCCTCATGAACACTCATGAACACACACACGAACACACGCACAAAGAAAAAAAAGCCTTATGAACACACATAAACACACACTATGCTACAATGTTGAATTTGTTATTTAACCTTACCTAAAAAAAAGGTCTAGAAAACTGATTTCCCAAAAAAGACAAATTGACATATTAAAGCTTCATGTGAAATAAAAGTGACAATAATGTGCAGTCAGTCTTGATTTCTATACATTTATTGTATTAAATTGATTACTGAACTTCTATAGGATATAGACTCAATTCTGATCCTGTCAACTATGGGCTTTAGGTGGTGTACACCCTGAACAGTAGGCAGTTCATCATACAGCTCACACACACGCTCACTCGCACACACGCTCACTCTCACACACTCGCTCGCTCGCACACACGCTCACTCTCACACGCTCGCTCGCACACACGCTTACTCTCACACGCTCGCTCGCACACACTCGCTCGCACACACGCTTACTCTCACACACTCGCTCACTCGCACGCTCACTCGCACACACGCTCACTCTCA
>JAVQKC010018536.1:0-13849 GCA_036025475.1 Philypnodon macrostomus
TATATTTGACAGCCTCTAACGTGCACATACTTTGCCCGATTAGGCTCTAACCTGAAATACCTAATGACCCCCCGGCCCTGAACACATCTGACTAATATGAGGGCAGTTACCTCTATAGCGCCCCTTATAGACTGAAATTTAGTTTTAGGGAATTTTACAAAATTTGGCAAAAACATCCTTCACAAACATCCAGACAAATCAAAAAAGTCGAATAGACCTTTCCGATGTTTGTCTTTGTTTGGGGGCGGGGCCTCTTAATTGCTTGTTATATTAAAACCCTTAGAAATCACACAATGTCTAATTAAGGTGACAGTTGTAGCAGACTTATGGGGCAGGCAGACGTATGGGGCCGTTTTCGCCGATATACACCTTGCTGTCAGGGACGACAGCACAGGCCTAGTTGGGTATTTCAGGTTGGAGCCTAATCGGGCTTTTTGAGTTATTGTGTTCACAGTTATTAATTAATTACTTAATTAATATTCATCGAAGAAGTACCAAAATCGATACAGTTCGGCATCTTTATGGTATGGAAATGTGATTGGTTATAATGCTCTTGACATGAAAATTACAAGCAGGCCTTCCATCGGAAAAGCTATGAAAGGAAGCAGATACACCATTGGAAAATATTTAAGTATACATGAACAAAATATAAAGAACATTAGCCAATGATTTAGATTGTTTTTAGGCCTGCAGAGAAGGCTTTGCAGGCCCTGGCGGCCCACCACTGCCTTAACTATTCTGTATGTACAATGTAGTTACACGTTATTGCAATTTGTTACACGGTGTATTACATTGTACTTAATGAGGTAGATACAATGTAGTTAAGGGCTTTGTAAAATAAAGTGAGACAGTCTTCTCTTACAGACAAAAGTAAGTAGACTTCTAACCGTCCATAGATTGAAAAGAAAACGACAAAAACACAACTATAAGACTCTTTATTTGGTTATTTTTGCTCCACAGTGAACACATGCAGCTGAAGATGAGTGTTGTATTGTATCATGGAGACGAGCAGAGACAGCTGGAAAATACAGGTGATTATTTCTGGTTCATCATGTCTTTTGCTGCTTTATGACAGTGTTGTCCCAAAGGCCATACAATGCCATAGTTCTCTCCTCCAGCCGCCACAAAGTCTCCAACTGTCCTGCTGCCTTCAAAGTCTCGGGACCTCATATTCTGCACAAAAATATCTGGTTTAGTCCTTGTTTAGTCCTGGTTTGGTCCTGGTTTAGTCCTGGTTTAGTCCTGGTTTGGGCTTACCTCCCATCTATCAGACATATGAGCAGCGTCAGTAACCACAGTCTCTGAGGCCTTGCCGTATTTAGGTCCTTTGTGAATGAGATACTGAGAGTCGCGTCCATCATCCAGAGTGACTCTGAAGACAGCAGCAGATATAGTAAACATATGAAAATACTTTTACAAAGGTTTGACTGTGAAATGTTCATCGGCCACACTTTCTGGTACAGTCTATAGTAGTGTGGTCCAATGATATCATACCGGACTCCACTGTGAGTGAAGATGGGCCAGTTGGGGAGCCACTCTGGGATCCCTTGTTTGTGGCGCCGCATCAGCTCTGCATTCTTCACCGGAGTGTTGTAGAGATCAGTGAGCCCTGATCCAGTCAGGTCCCTCTGCTCTGGAGAAACACAACACCAAAGATATAACATAAAACAAAAAATCTCCAACCATTCTTTTTTTTACTTCTTCTGGGATATAAACACAGCCTTTACACCCTCATAGAATCTTCTCCAGTCAGATATGTTGTTAAATGGTAGCAACAAGGATTCTCTAGATGCGTTTGTTGATGCAGGAGCACTCCCTAGAGAGGAATGGTTTGGCTCTATTTGATATGTCACAATTCAATTTGTTTTATAGCTCAAAATACAGTACTTCATTACTCAAACATGCACGAATAAAACAAAACACAACTTTGGTTATGCATCTGAGGTGGAAACAGATTATGGTTAAAAGCTCAGAAAAGGCCATTTTGCATAATATAGGATCTTTAAGTCCCATATGTGTCCCATAAAACACACTCCCAAATACAGGCTGTAAAAACTCATTTGTGCACCTCTGGCCTGTTTGGTGGTTGCTTTGTATCAGTGGTGAAGCCCATAAAAAGCAGCTCATTGGAAACAAGTGTATTGTAAGTGCAGAGGCAAAATTATTTTTGTCTAAGTTGATTGTAGGCACTTTTTACGGGATCTGATGCGCAATAACCTTGTTCTTATATCCCCAAATTAATTATTAATATTATGAATTAAGTCTGGACTCACCTCTGTAAGACGGAGCAGCCTGCACACACAACAGCACACTCAAGACTACACACCATGACAACATGATAGGGTTTGAGTTGGACCTGTTTCAGTCCTGGGTTAGTCCTGGATGGTTTATATACAATTGCATTGGCACAGACCTAGGGTCAGTGGACTTTCATGGGAAGTCCCTGGATCCTGTATCTGGTATTATTTGTACAAGATTTGTTTGGTTTTATATAACACCATTTAAACCAGAAAGTAAGAAGCATTTTAATGTTTAAATATTGAATGTTTTCTCATGGGTTAGTCTTTTCTGTAGTCCCAGTTTAGTTTTTCATTTAGTCATTTTAAGTTATTAAACTTGATTTATCCTTTATGTATGTTTATCCCTGGTTTAATTCTGGTTTAATCTGATCCTGTTTAGTCTTGGTTTAGTTGTGGTTTAGCTCTGTTTGGTCCTGGTTAGTCCTAGGTAATTCCTTGTTTACTCTTGCTTTAGCTCTGTTTAGTCCTTGTTTACTCCTGGTTTAGTCCAGGTTTAGCTCTGATTAGTCCTGCTTTTGTGCTGATTAGTCCTGCTTTAGTCCTGATTTAGTGCTGATTAATCCTGGTTTAGTCCTTGTTTAAGCATATTTTCATTTTCTCCAGTTCCTTGGTTGTTCAGCAGATGGAGCCCTTCTCTTTCATATTAAAAATATATATATATAAAACTGCAGACTCAGTCAACAGTAAAATTACATTTGCACAAACCCCCACAAAAGCCCAAATTTTCGCAACAGAAAGTACCATGTTTGTTTAGAGCATTACACACTTTACTTTGGCAGAACTAGAGTAGGTCAGGGTTTAGATCAGGTTTAGAACAGTGTTAGACCAGGTTTATACCAGGGTTAGACCAGATTTAGACCAGGGTTTAGACCAGGGTTTAGAACAGATTCAGACCAGGTTTATACCAGGGTTAGAACAGATTCAGGCCAGATTTAGACCAGGGTTAGACCAGGGTTAAACCAGGGCCAGACCAGGTTTAGACAAGGTTTAGACCAGATTTAGACAAGGGTTAGACCAAGTTTAGACCAGGTTTAGACCAGGGCTAGACCAGGTTTAGAACAGGTTCAGACCATGGTTAGACCAGGTTTAGACCAGGGTTAGACCAGGACTAGACCATGGTTAGACCTTGTTTAGACCAGTTCAATGCTCGTGGCAATGTGACACATAGTGAAAAAAAAACAAGGCTGACTCTGCAATTTCAGAATAATGCACTTTAGACAGGGTTATACCAGTCTAGGCCCTGGTTTAGTCTTGGTTTAGTTTTGCTTTAGTTGTGTGATTGTCAAATATATTTGTGCTAAAGAACCGTAGGTGAAGTGAGTCCGCCCCAGGGCAAACTCCTGTATACCTCCTGTCTGTTCCTTCACATCAGGGTGACTGTGGCACACTTTAAACCGTAGTTCTTCTTTGTCTCTGGCCTCAATAACTTTGGATACTACACACCAGATATCTCCTGTTCTTATACATAGCTTGTATTAGATAATTATTGTGTGTTTGATGATGTAAAATTGTAACCTAAATGTATCCAAAATAGATTGTGAAAAAGCATAGGACCTTCAGTTTTTCTGCTGCTGGGGTGAGGTCGACTCAGTTACATCATCTGATGAAGATGCGTTTCTCATCTGATGCATTATTATTCATATATTCACATACACACACACACATGCACACACACTCATTGCTGGACATTTTTGATGCTTTAGAAAAATAACTAACTCTTTAAAATGAAAAAATATTTATATCTTTAAAATGACTTGATTCAGAATTTCTATCATGATTGAAGTTGTTTGTTAAAATGTATTTACTTATTTCAAGCTAAATGATCTAACTATATTATTCCACTACGAGTTGTAAAAATCAACTGGAACTGCCCTTGATGTGGGAATTCCTACTCGGACACTCGGGGCAACTCGGACAACCCCGAGATAAAAAATCCAACACGGCAGTAATCTCTTTTACAAGGAAATATAAAATATAACTTGTATAATATTCAATTGACTTGTTTTAATTTGATATGAGCCATTCACTTCTGTCAACCTGTTATCTGTTAGCTGTAGCGTATTTAAGCGTCTGCAGTTACAAAATATGCTAAAATGCCTGTTGTTGCTAATCCTGCTAAGTGCTACATGAAGCTGTTAACGTATTAGAATTGTTTATTTCCGAGTTAACAACTGGAATGTGTGAACTCGGAGATTCTGTCCCTCCGAGCTCCAAGGACAACTGGAACGCAGCAGAAGTCCCTCCCCGGGCTTGACATTGACTTTTTTTGCTCACTGGCCAGAGTGGCTAGTGTCTTTTACTACACATTATTTTTTTTCCTCCACATGTAGTATATGCTGAAGATATCAGAAAATATGGTTAAAAAGCATAGGTTTTACAGTTGTATATTTTTGCTGGCCAGTTGGTTTATGTCTCATCAGTTACTATGAGGTTGTCTAAATTGGCTGGACATTTTTAAACATGAATTTTTGAAATGTTTATATTTAAATGTACAGTATGTATGCAGCAAAAGCCTACTGGACAAATTGTCTCGTGATAGTGAATGTGTTACAAGCCAATTTGTAAAATATACCTGCGTTTGGATAGTTGGCTAATGCCCGTTGACCTCTACACTCTACAGATGACCTACTTTACATCATAAAACAGTGTTAGATAGTAAAAAATAAATTGGGATATTTTAATTACAGATTATTACATTTTCCATTTTTTAAGAAAACTTAGACTATACCTTTAAGACCAGTCAGAAATGCATTGAAAACCGTCACATAATCTAGTTAAATCAATCTAAACTAGTCAAAACAACTGAAATCAAGATTCATATGCTGAATTCAAGTCAGGTATTCCTTTTCTTGCAGTGCATTGCCATGGTTTGTCCTGGTTTAGTCCTGTTTTAGTCCTTTTTTGTCCTGGTTTAGCCCTGTTTAATCCTGGTTCAGACCTGTTTAGTCCTGGTTTAGCCCTGTTTAATCCTGGTTCAGACCTGTTTAGTCCTGGTTTAGACCTGTTTATTCCTGGTTTAGACCTCTTTGTTTTGAGGGAAGGGGTCTGTCTGATGTTTAGATGAGTGACAGAATGACGGTTTGTGATTAATTAATCCATTTGGTTCTCATCAAGTCCCAGTCTTAGACCATGGATCATAATCAGGACCAGGTCTGGTTCACATTGAGGCCCATTTGCAAACATCACCGGACACTAACATTTTATTTAATAGTCATTTCTTTGGGGAGTGAACACTGGACGTCACTGGTCAGATCTTCACGCCCAAATTTAATCTCCTTTTCCTGACCTTCCCTGAAAATTGTATCTAAATCGGTTCAGTACTTTTTGAGTAAAGTTAGATAAACCAACATACTAACGCTACTGATAAAAACATGGGACTGGCACGGTGCTAAAATACATATTGAAAATGTGAAAGGTGCTAAACCAGGACAAAATAAGTCTCCGACACGTCTAAGCTGAGAGTCAGCAGATCTCATTTCAACAAAAGGATCCCCTCCAGTCTGTAGCAGTTTTTGAGTGTATGTTTTCCTCCTGCCGCTGAGAGTGGGCGGGGCCTGCGTGTCCTCGTGGAGCAGAGACGCGTGCGACTCACTTCAGTCTGAGGCATGAGCGCAACACCATCTCCATCATCTCCATCACCATCACAACCCTGCATCAGCATCATCAGGACCACACTGAGCTTCATCATAGCAGCGTTCACTGGGTCTGTTATGAGCACTTCTTCATGTGTCTGAGCCTCAGTCTGTGCGGTCTGAGGAGCTGGACACCTATACGATCTGAAGAAAGTTAGTTTTTTTTTCACCCAGCTCTGGTGGACTTATTGTGACTTCGTTTAGACCTGGTTAAGTCCTGGTTCAGACCTGGTTTAGTCCTGGTCCAGACTTGATTTACTGGTATCATGGCCTCGGTCCTGTTTCTGTTTTTGTGTTTTACGCCGATGTGGTGCGGTGCCGCTGAACATGGACACATCACAGAAAACTTGCCGTGCGGCACAGAGGTACGGGGACTGTTGATTCCTGCATGTGCCGGCGCTGACCCGCGCGTGTCTCTGAGCGGAGACCACTCAACGGACTTTCACCTGGTGCCGCGTGTGCACCGTGGACAGGAGCGGCTGGGACTGGTGTCTGCGCGGCCGCTGGACCGAGAGTACATAGCGATGTACGATCTGCACGCGCACCTTCCGGTGCGCTGTAAACCCAGGCGCGTGCGTGTGCAGGTTGAGGTGACTGACATTAACGACAACACACCGTACTTTACTTCAGGGAACCGCAGCGTGGACGTGGACGAGCTGAGGTCGCTCGGAGTGGAGTTAACACGGTTTGACGCGAGGGACGCAGACGCGGAGCGGAACAGCCGCGTGTTTTTCTACCTGTCTCCCGCGGTGCCGCAACTGCATGTGGTGCCGGGGACTGGACAGGTGCTGCTTGTGGACTCTCTGCTCGGGCTCGATACACTGACCACGCGCGTGTTCGTGAAGGACCAGGGGGACCCGCAGCGCGTAGGTGAACCGGTGTTTCTGCGTGTGAACATCCGTTCCGGACAGCTGCGCAGGCGAAGGTCACGAGCTCTTCTAGAGGAACTCACCTACACCGTGAACGTGCCCGAGCGCGTGCGTGTGGGGCATCTGTTGTTCACGCTGCCGTCCACGCGCTTCGAGCACCGCCGCCTGGAGCTGCTCTCCTCAGCCGCTCCCGTCACACTGGAGCGCGACACCGGCAGGATCTACCTGGCACGCGCACTCACTAGGGACGAGCAGGTGACCGTGCGCGTGCACAACCTTCGAGGTCAGGCACACTCCTCTCTCTCCTCACACCGGATCCACTTCATTCACACTCATGTTCACCTGTGGGAGTCTAGACACAAGTCAAAGGCTCTTAGATTTTCACAGCTCCATATTGATCCTATTGTCCATGCGTTTGAATTTATGTTAGTCGGTGGCACAGTGGTTAGCACTCTTGTCTCACAGAAAGAAGGTCCAGTGATTGATTCCTGGAGTCGGTGTGGAGTTTGCATGTTCTCCCCGTGTCTGGGCACTAAAAATATAAGCTTTCCCATAGGAGCTATATATATATATATATATATATACACTTCCCTCATGGACCAGGTCTACATCTAAGTCTTGTTTTTTGGTCTTGGGGTGGCCTCTTCCGGTTCTCTGTTAGTGTAGTCTATAATGTGTGTAAAAATATTTATTTAAATTTAATCATTGTTAGGCCTACTGCATGCCTTAGAGATCCTGTATTCACTTAAACTTTAAGACAAAAGACCACGAGAAGCGTTCTTGTAGCTTGTTCTCAGCTGAGCAGAAAATTCTTTTGGGGAGGCTGTGCGAGAACTATTGTGACTTTGCTCTGTGGAATAGTGTCTGTTGACTTGCTGGTTTTCGCCGGTGTGGAAGTGTGTGTAGCAATGAATAGGGTGATGATCAGCTGACAGCTGGCTGAGACAAACATCTTTACAACCGCTGGACTGTTGCTGCAGTGGCTCAGTAGGGGTTTGAGAGAAAGAATAATGACATGATTATTTCTCGCAGCTCCTGTTCAGCAGTTCTTGCAGAGCTTGTTCTCAACACATCAGTTGAGTACAATCTTTTTTGGCAGGGTGTGTGAGAACTATTGTGTGAATGGTCAGAAATGCGAATGTAAAGGTTTGTGCCGATGCGGTTGTTTGTACAGAAATCGATAGGCTTTTGATGATCATGAGGCTGAGGCCGTGAGGAAATACCAGCATATTACACATTGCATGCAGTGGCTTGACATTCACATGAAAATACACCAACGCGTCTGTTTCACAAGTTGAGCTAAGCTAAGTAATGCAACAAGCTACGTCTGAAGCTGACACTATATAGTGTAAAGTTCCAATTACACACGATAGATGTTGATTAAATAATACTTTACTGCTTGTTGGGGGCGGTCCTTATGTGGAGTTTGGCCGCTGAGTTTCTCATGCAGTATGAATTGTCCTTGCCAAAACAATATTTTGCGTCGTGAGTATGAATGAGCAGTTCAGTATCTTGTTGATAAATGGTTCAGGCCCTGGTTTAGTCCTGGTCCAGCTGTAGTCCTTGGTCCGACCTTGTCCCAGTTTGGGCCGGTTCATGTCTGGCCTCAGGCCGAAGTTGATTGGCTCCTGTCAATAATCTATTAGTGGCGCTACAGAAACACAGGGCCATTAACGAGCTGAACTCAACCAGGACTAAACGAGGACTTAAACAGGGCTAAACCAGTACTAAATTTATGTATAATAGGCCTATAGAATATAACAACAGTCTAAAACTAAAGGCCGATAGTTATAATGGTAGAATCTACTCCGTCTGCAAATAACAATGACTTCAAATTCAAAACTTCAAACTAAACAACGACTAAAACAAGGTGAAAGTAGGACTAATTTTTGTTATTATTATTGTGATTTTGGCTAAACAGATATTGCATTTGCTGATCATGTGATAACCTTGTATCTACTGTGCAGTCCTAGTAAACGCATAAGTAAAAACTATAGAATAGCTGAAACCCTCAAGGTTCTTTAAACAGTGAAGTTCCATTAGGTAACCTTTACTTATAGACATTGTGAGCTTGACTTTGAAAACTGTATATTACACAGAGCTCCATTGGGACAGATGTGGTCTTCAGGGGATAGGCCTGTTCTACTGCAATACTAAATGATAATCCTTTTTGATGGAGTTTTGTCTAAATGCTGCTAGAGCTACGGGCGTCAGCTTTCTTACTGTGTCTTATTTGACATTAATTTACTACACAAATACATTTAGGCTACATGTGACCTTTTTGTCTATAGAGATGGATTTGAGAACTTTATACAATGGAGATAAGAAAACTGCACACCATATATGCATCTTTGAACTTTAACAAAATGCTCTATTCACATTAAATACTAGATTTGATATATTTTAATAATCTAAAATGATAATACGTTTAGCTTCTTACTATGGACTCAAAATGAATTACTATGATTCGCATTCTAAGCTATATGGCGCTCACAACTTTAACGTAGTGAGTGACAGTTCATTTCAATCCTTCACGCTCTAACAGGATTCACTGCTGAGACTGAGATAAATAAAGTCAAGTGCTTAATCAAACACGATGACTTGGTCTTAACTTTGGATAATTTAACCTTGAATATATTTATAGACCTACTTATTAACTGAAGGTAGAAAGAAGTCACAGTTGCTGAGTGCCTTTATTATAATCTACTTTTGGCTGGTTTGTTTAAAAATCTACTAAAATGAATAACCAAGGATAAAATGATCCAACAACAATCCTGACTTTCTGTCGCGATGTAATGTTTAATAAGTTCTTAATAAGTATCTTAGCTTTAAATAGAAAAAAAAAAATAGAGTATTGTTAAATTACTCAAGTCAAATGTATGGTTCATTAAATAAACTCAGACTGATTATTAAAATGAATAAAAAAAACTTTAAAAGAATGACTAATGATTATTTATTACCTCAGCCAAGAGGAGGTTATGTTTTTGGTAGCGTTTGTCCGTTCGTCTCTCCGTCTGTCCGTTAGCAACTTTACGCAAAAACTACTGAACGGATTTGGATGAAATTTTCAGGGAAGATCAGGAATGACACAAGGAACAATTGATGAGATTTTTAAAGATGGCATCTGTTAAAAAATACTGCACCGACTTGGATGAAATTAAAAAAATTACACAAAGACCAGTTGATAAAGTTTTGGAAGTGATCTTTGGAAATGAGCGGCCTTGCCATGAGTGCTTTTTAGTTCATTTTTTTTAACCCTTTGGACCTAAGGTGCCCAAACTTTCCCCCCAGGGGGCTAAAATAAAAATGTATTACTGGTCTGTGGGCCAAATGCAATAATATTTAACATTTATTGAGATGAAATGCACATGCTTTTATAATGTAGCCCTGGCTTTTGACCCTTATTTAGTTAAATTGTGACAAATTTTAGCAATACAGTCAAATGTGAAATACACACTCAAAAACACTGCTGTAGCTCTTTGCAGCAATCATTGCATTGGGATCTCAACAAAAGATTTGATGTTGCTGTAGAGGCTAGGCGAGAGAAGTAAAACTCCACTACTATCATTATTTTTTATTATTTTTTATTTTTATACTGTTTTAACAATTTATTATTTTAGGAAACCTCCAGACTAAAGTTATACGGCCCTAGTGTTGGCGTGGTCTGAAGCAGGATTGAGTTGAGTATAGATCCTCTCTGACACTAGCTCCAGGCTCAGTGTGTGTATGTGGGTGTGTGCATAGATAGTTCATGTGTGTGTAAAGCTTCATATGTATTGTGCGTTTGTGTATGTTCGTGCCACACCTTGGTGTAAACTTTAGTCTGATTGTATTGTGCTCAGTGACCCTGATGTGACAGGATTGTTTCTCTGTACATTCACATAAAACAATCTCAACCAACACTGTACCTTCAATAAGTAGGCTTTGGTAAAAAAAGCTTCCCAATAACTACAATGTGGCTATAAAGTTAAAAACCTTACCTGACCAGCTGCGTCTAAGGGAAAGGTGTTATCCCGTACACAGTTAAAGACCATTATGAGACCATCACTAAACAAGGTGGGGTTGAACTAACAACCCTCTCACCTTCTAAGCAGACTGCTAAACCAAAAGATATTCACAGAAACAAATTTAGCTGAAATTTATGTTAAAATACTATAGCAGACATGAACCTAGCATTGCTTTACCAAACTATTTTAGAACATTTGGTTATGAATGCCATGTGAGGGATTCGAACCAGTAACCTTCTGGACTAAAGAAAGAAAGAGAAAGAAAGAAAACACATGGGCTTCATATAAAGGAATGGTTTCAGATAGGAGCGTACCATTGTTCCCACAGCCCATTGTTTCCATGGCTCATATTTTCCACATTTCGAAATTTCTCTTCAAAATTAGGTACATTTTTCCTATGGCCCTGTGTGGAAACAGTGGGCTGTGGGAACAATGAGTTGATCCCTTTCAGATGACTGGGGTGAGATAAACTGAACCAGTCCTACTCGTAAGATGGATTTAAACCAATAACCTTCTTTTCTCTGTTACTGATCACACACTGAGATAAACAAAAGTTAAATGTATTAACGAGGGATGTAACTGTGCTTGCAGATTTCTATTCAATTCAATTTTATTTGTATAGCCCTATATCACAACAAAGTTGCCTCAGAGGGCTTCACAGAAAGAGATGTATGTAAACAATAAACAAGGTCATTGTAAACAATACTTAATAATCAATCAATAAACACTAAACACAAACAAAAAGACTGTCCCAGGACATCCCCTGCACTTAGACCTGAAGGAATATATAGTCCCAGTTTCTACCAATGTTGTACTGTGATAGAAGATTTTGGGAATAAACCACTGAATAAACTACCTGGAATTTCTTGGAGATAACAAAAACAAGTATGGTAAACCAGGACTAAACTAGGACCAAACCAGGACTACACCAAGACTGTTTGATTCCTCTTTGATCAGATTACAAGATCAGATTTTCTGTTGTTTTCTTCGTGTTTAGCTCAGAGCGGAGACTAGAACTAAAACAAAGATTAGAACCAACAAACATTCAACACACTCACAGCTGATCCCAATGAGAGGCCACATCAAACATCTCCAAGACATGACCACAATCTGACCACCTTCAAACTAAACATGGAGAATTCTAGATACAATCAGTAAAGTAATGCCCACATTTAATCTCAGGAAATCTGGAGTAGAGCAGGATTTTTAAAGATCCATTTTTGTGGCTTTTTTATTTTATTTGACAGGACAGTAGAGATGTGATAGGAGAGATTTGACCTGCATATGAACTTCAAACTGAAACTGGGGGCTAAACTAGGACTAGACCAGGACTCAGAACCAAACCAAGGTCTATACTAGGACTAAACCAGGACACTGCCAAATGTTCTCCTGAGTGGAGACATTGTTTTCTGAGCCCACATGTCCCCTTCCTTACGGTGTGTCTCCCACTGTTTGAGAAACACAATACACAGTGAGGTCACAGTGCAGGGGTCAGAGGTCATGGGTCGATGAAGAAGAAGAAGGCTTTCATCACATTCATCTGTTTCTTATATCTTAGATCCCTATGAGACTGACAGACAGTTGTCCTTGAAAGTCCAAATTTCCGAGTTCCAAGTCGTAAAAATCTATTGAACAGCCTTTGATTTTGAAATGTCAACTCGGAAACTCTGAGCTACTAATCCAACATGGATGCACCATAATAACAAATTATAACTAGTGCAATTTTTAATGAACGTGTTATTTCTCCATTAGCCATTAACCAGGCATCTGTTAGCATGCTACATTGGTGTGTTTGAGCATCTGCAGTTGCAAAATGTGCTAAAATGCTCTGTTGGCTAATCCTGCTAACTGCTAACATGACACTGTTGATGTTATGGGTTTGTTTATTATTATTACATTTTTAAAACTGGAGTGCTTTAATTTGGATTTTTCGTCACTCCGAGCCCCGACTTCCGAGCTCCAAGGGCAACTGGAACACAGCATTAGCCTATATTTAGTTTGTTTGAAATAGCTAATTTAAAATTGTCAATGTAAACTAAGTGTTACTATCACAAACAAAGGAAATTCTCTTTATCTGAATCTATCCCGAGGAGTAAAATGATAATCAGTTATTTACATATGAATCACATTAGTATGTCATTAACCCCATAGTTTTAAACCAGCCTATTCTTTAACATGAATAATCCTCTTTATATCAGAGCCATATACATAAGTCAATGTGGTTTTATACAGATTACAGTCGGCCTCCGGAAATGGTTTTAATTATTTAAAATCAGTTAAGGTCACATGATATAGTTTGCTGAATATTTGAATAAATAAGGATTAATGGCCCAGATTTACATTTTGTCTTTCTTTGGTCCTAGTTTTGTGCTGGTTTAGTCTTAGTCTTAGTTTATTAATTTACCCTGATTACCCTGAGTACAATTTTTGTTTGTAGATTTAAAATGTCAAAGATGACTGAAGAGAGACAGTAGATGGGAAACAGTAGAAGACTAATGCTAATGCTGTTATCAGTGAGAGCAATAATTACACTGAAGACTCTATTAGCTTGAGCGCTAATCCTGTTAGCATCAGAGAAAAACACAGGCTGCGACTAAACCGGGACTAAAACAGGACTAAAGGAGGTTTAAAACAGGAGAAAAACAGGCCTTAACTAGGCCTACGCGGTCGTCACTAGTGTATCTCGGTGAAACACTCCCATACGTCTGGCACCAACGGGCACCTTAATCAGACGTGTGATTTCTAAGGGTTTTTATATAGATAACAAGCAATTAAGAGGCCCCGCCCCCAAACCATGACAAACATGGGAAGGGTCTATTTGACTTGTGTTTGATGTTTGTGAAGGATGTTTTTTGCCAGATTTTGTAAATTTTCCTAAAACTTCATTCTTCTTTCAGTCTATAGGGGGCGCTATAGGGGTAACTGCCATCATATCAGTCAGATGTGTTCAGGGCCGGGGGGTAATTAGGTATTTCAGGTTAGAGCCTAATCGGGCAAAGTATGTGCAAGTTAGAGGCTGTCAAATATACCTGACCTCCCAA
>JAVQKC010018552.1:0-15250 GCA_036025475.1 Philypnodon macrostomus
AAGTAAGCAGATTAAAATAATATATGTATTTATATATATATATATATATATATATATATATATATATATATATATAAAGTCACTAACCATGCTCTATAACGCTAGTATATTTGTAGATAGTGTATATAATATGTTTCTAAATGCGAAAGGTTAGAAGTAACGCTGCCATGGGTGCTGTCAATAGCATGTGAAATAGGCTGGGAATGTGAAAATGTCATCAGTTGGATGGATGTGTGTGTAGTAAAAGCTAAGAAATGCAGACTACATGTTTTTACTAATTTGCCGATGTAAAAAATGTAGACATATTTTTTTCATAGATAAATTCCAAACTGAGACTTTTTTTTCTGTGACAGCCCATCACAAACATCATAGCTACACACACTTCTGTTTCAATTTAAAATTTAAAACTTGACCAATTTATCACCTAAGAATACTAAAATAAAAAATTCTAGCAGAGTTTCGTCATGCAGTCAATTGGCAATATGCATGTGTAAAAAGATACAGCCAGCACTAACACATGCTTTCTCTTACTTTCTCACAATGCAACAGCCATTGGGAGTATCACTTATTGTTTATAATAAAGCTTAAAGGACTCATTCATTCACTCATCAAGGTCTCATTTTCTCAATACAATATGCAATTGGGTGATAAAACCTTTTCATTCAAAGACTTGAGATGGTGTTATTAGGCTATACTAGACAATTTCACTTTATGTGAGCATCTTGGTGGTAAAAATGACATAGCACTATTTTATTGGCTGCACACCGCGATGCAATTTCATCTGGTCGGTTGTACCATTGGTCAGTTGGCAAATCCTTTCAATAGTGAGTCCACCTGGCCTCACTTGCTCATCATTTTAAAGGAATTACAGTGTCTGGGAGTAGTAGGAGATTATAGAGGAGGTGTAAAGAAGCAACATAAAAAGAGGGAACGGGGAAAATAGGAGATGGATCTTTAATATCAGTCACCCAGTGCTACTCAACGTGTGAAAGAGGAAATGGGATTTAAGAAGAGTATAAGAGGCACAGTCAGGGTGGAAACAGTGTCATTAGGGCAACGGGATAAACCAATCACTCAGGTCACTCGGTGTCATTCTGATGCTATTTAGCGAACTGTATTAATGCTCTTTGATTCCAAAAGTGGTTAAAACATGCAAGGATTATAGACCTCATGTTGAAAGTTAGGCTGGTAGGGTTTTTATGGGAATGTGCTTATGAAAGTATGCTTAAATGTGACTTATGTGCAAGTCACAGACATGATGTTTAACATACTAAAAAGGTTATTTGAAAACTATGTACAGAAAAAGCTTTATTCGCTCCAATATGCACATGTTGCCAATGACACGAAAGGAATGCTAAAAATCATATACTGTAGTATAAATAATGCCACGTTTGTTTTACAATGAACTATGACATTGTCTTTAGACTTTGGAAGGCTGGAAAAAGAATCATATCAGTCCACTACTGCAGAGGTTCTTAACCTGTTATCCTTCAAGGCCAAACCTTTCCAGTACAAAGTCATCATTCAATTACAACAGGCCTATGAATATAATATATAAACATATTAGGGTGTTAATCCATTCAAAAAATTGCAAATCTTTCAGAAATTAACTGCGAATACTTTTCTTGGCTCATGGGCCCTAGGTTGAATGTGCATATTGTCCTTTGCTGCTGCAAAGTCTTCTTTGTAAACTTGATTTCATACCTTTTCGACAATGATGGCTTTAGAAAGAAACCGAACAGCTATTTAGAGCAGGACATGCATGTTATTCTTAATTAATATTGTAAAAGCAACGTAATGTAACAAATCTGCCTCAGCATGAAATAGGCAACAACAGGGAGAGGGCCAACCATTGCTGCATGCGGCTACACATGCGCTCTTTTAGACCTGGAACAAACAGGACGATAGCAGATAGCCTCCCTGCCAATGCACATTATTGCCCACACTCTGCAGATAACAAGGCTTTTGTGCTGGTTTTGTGTCCGTTTGGAAGGAAGCTGTGTCACACAGAGGGAGAGTGAGTGGTGAGGCCGATCACGGAGTGCGCACAGCCCGCCCTTTTAAGTTCGCTTGTCCGCGGCCCTCGCGTTCTCCCTGTGGTCTTTAGCGCAGAGAGAATGAGTTCCACTGGAGTTAACCCCTTTGAGGCCAGAGACGCACCAAATGGACTATTTTTGCAGAGAGTAGGCCTATTATTATTGAAAAGTTAGCAGCAGTGGTTGGGTGCTGTGCTGTAACTGAGTGACCCATATGCTCCCGCAGCCTACAGAAGAAAACCTGGCCCACTGGTTAAGAATCACTGCACTACTGGATCTAAAACTTAACTAAACAGATGGTTCTGTGTGACACCATGTACTGTCAACAGCTCTTTGGCTTTTAGAAGTTTTTATTTAATTCCCAGCCAATAGCAGTGTGCTGTACTGTAGATGCTTATCTAGGTAAGAATAAAAGCGGTTCTCAGGGAAGTGAGTGGAAAAACTTGGCAGAGAAATGGAAATAACAGGGCCAGAGAAGAGGACAGAGCTGAGAGCTACAATATGGACTAACAAAGGATAAGGGCAGAAGCCATTTGTTGTCAAAGAGACTGAAAAATGACAGAAGCAACAGAGCCTGACGAATTGAGCGGTGTTTAAAAGGAGTGGGATGCGCAGAGGAGAAGAGGAAGGGCAGGAGGGAGGTTGGGACGACAGTGTTTGACTTGACAAATGTGTTTATATGATTTTGTTCCCAGGTGCTTTGTATTTGTGCATATTTTGTAGAAAGTGCAGTCACTAGGTATACAAATGCTTTTCACTTTCAAACTCTGCATGAGCAGAACACACAACTCCCAAGTTGCTGCGTTTGTGTCCATGTACAACCACATACATCAATCAATGCACTGCAGTGTGCATGTATGCAGCAAACAAGACTGGTGTTTCTGCCCAGCCCATGAGTCACAAAGTGTACTTTATAATATCTGACATTACACACAGTTACTGTAACATAATGCCAAGTGTAAAGGAAATAAAAATGAAAGAAACAAGCAAAGAATACAAAGAAAGAAGTAACAGGAATGGCTCCATCCATCTAGGGCCAGGGACAGAAGAAAAGACAGATGATAGACAGATCTATGTACACAGAGAGTGATTCATACCACTTGTCCGTTCTGAGGGTTTTTGTGAGCATATGGAGGACCTCTGATATGATTCCACATCTGACCTGACGTCATTGCAAACACCACACACTGCAACAGAGAAGAGCAGACGTCACAGCATTAGAAACTAGGGCTGTCAATCGATTACATTTTTAAATGTAATCGCATTTTGTCCATTGTTAACCCTGAATTAATCCCATTTTTATTATATTTGTTATATTTAAAGGCATATTTAGTTTTACTTTTTAATACAGATAGTAATTAGCAGCTTTTACAACTATCCAGGCATATTTTAAGCCAAAAAAACCTTAACATAACAACAACAAAAAAGCATAACATAGGTAGGCTATCATTTTATGTTTTATGATTGGATGCTCAGACCCCCCCCCCCATTGTTTTACCAAATCCATGCACATAGCACAGTCCAAAGAGTTTAAATGTACATGCTGCTCTTGCCTGCTCTACACGAGACTCTGGCTGCTGGCTCAGAGAGTTTTGGTCGTGAGGGCACATCCATAAGCCTGTTTTACCACGAACGCTAATGTTTGTGACTTACCGCTGTCGTTCTGACAGGTGGATCTCGCTGTTGTCTGCTGCACTTCGTTTCATGCATGCCTCAAAATAATCCAGTCATGTTGCTTTGGAACGTTTATATCAATAAAGTTTATAATCTCCTGCTGGTGATGGATTAAACTATTGACTTTATTGACTGAAAGGTGTCATGCTGCAGTAGTGACTGGGGTAGTGACTGGGGTGATTGACAGGTCAAGGTTGTGCTGTGAGAGAGAAGGCTGTATGCAGCGTCTCCACTCATTATCAGCGGGTCCAAATTAATTTGTTTTAACGCGTGATTAACGGCAATAAAGAAAATGATTGTGTCAAAAGTAAACATAACAGGATCAATTTGACAGCTCTATTAGCAACATGTTCTCAGTGAGCAGCAGTCTCTCAGTGGACTGTCTAAAACAATGTCTTACCAGTGCAGCCATGGCCCAGCCTGTTTTGTTATAAATGAACTCCAAGTTGTTCCTCCTCAGATACAGCAGCCCTCCGACCAGAGACACCAACAGAGCCAGAGCAATGGTCCCAGAATAGTTTGGAGGACGGAAGACACGGATCTATGGCACAGAGACAATGTTTGCATTTAACTGCTATATTATAAATGTTCAGTCCTATTAAGGATTTTATTTTAAAACTATTTACACTATTTTCTATTAAACTAAGTACTATGTAGGATCATAATACATCATAACAACATGCTTTCAAAAAGTCCATTCCAAATTTATGGAATGTTAATGTTCTATAAATCTAACCACATTGTGTATGCAACAGTGTGTATGATTAATTGTAAACATTCTACAAGCTTCTCACTGGGTAAGACAGAATCAACTTCACCATGTTTTCTCAATGACTTCTATCTCAAAACTTCTGACACCAACTGTTTCAGCACATATTGGTGCTTTTCTTTTTTCATGTCCTGTTCTATTCAGTGTTCATGGGGTACAGTCACATCAAAGTGGCTGAAAGCAAGCACTTAGTATAAGTGCTCCTTTTTGCCTTTTCTGAAAGGCAGCCATTTGAATCGAGATCAATCAACAGGATGTCAGCAGATGCTTGGTCTACCTCGCCTGCTACTCAGCTGACACATTCAGCTAAGGAGAAACTGGTAAAAAAGTGCAGGAAAATATACATAACATAATACATGTTAAACCATAAAATATCTAGACACATATTACACCTGATAAATTGTATTTACAGTATATAGAAAATATACATTTGCACAAAGCCTTAAGCTATATGGGGTAATTCTTGTGTGTGTGTGTGTGTGTGCATGCATACCTGGACATCTGTACGGTCAGCGATCCATTTTGCCAGCTGCTCTGAAGCAAAACCGATTCTCTGCAGGTCGAATGTATCTGCCCTCTTTGGTTTTCCTTTAGCCGGGAAATGCATGAAGGTCGGGGCACTGTTCATGTTCAACTACACAAAAGAACAAAGAATGTTTTTCCTCGCTGCTCCCACACTTGAACATTGAAAATAATAAGTAATGGCTTCCCAATATTATTAACTGTCCTTGTTGCATGCACAAACCAAGAGCTTATTAGCTCTAAATAGTGAAATGGGAATTTTAAATGAGGTTGATTATCCCATTTTGGTAAATTTTCCTCATCCATCTCCTGTCCCTTCCTCTCTGATTTCTTCCTGCATGTTTCACATCTATTTAACTCCACCTCCCAGAGCTCCCCGCAATTATCCACAACAATAAGTCAACTGGTTTACGGTTTTCCCCTGATACCTGCGGATAAATAGAGAAGAGGCAAAGAAGGGGAGAAAAAGACAATAAGAAATGAACGTGCACAGAATGCACAGAGCCTCTCCTCACCATGAGATAACATTTTCAGGTTTAACAGACTTTATGGTGCACAAGGTTTAAAGAATAAACCAGAGATATCATTTAAGCTATGTATAAACACCGTACATTGTCTGAACATGTACTGTAAAAATTGGTATTGATAATAAAAGACCCACCTGCTGGAAAACATCAGCTCCCTCGTCATAGTCCACCACAGTGAAGAAGAGCTTATTGGAAAAAGCAGATGAGTAGCGCCAAGAGTTTGCCAGCACCTGGTACTCCTCATTGGCCTGCCTATAGGTGATACATACAAATGTTATTGTTTTTCAAAAAGGTAAAAAACAACATAAGTAAATATCATGAGTGCTTTCGTTCCCAGATCACAAGTAAAACCAAGAACCTTCTAGTAATAAGCAAATATGAAAATGTATTGTAATTAATCACAGGTGTGGGCTGATTTAAAAAATGCATCGATTGACAACACTACTATTAACATTAATATTATAAAATATTAACTTTATTAACCATTTCTTTTAGGAAACCTCCAGACTACAGAATTCACTACTAGAACATCATTTGTTTAGAGAAAGTCCTATATCTAGATAATGTTCTGATTTCACCTCTAAAATCAATTTACAAACCAGCACATGCAAAAACCAATCATGAGCTGGAGGCACAAGTTTAGTTGACTCGTGAGAAACTTTTACATGTCAAATGCAATACAATGAAAAATGTACATTTGTTGAGTTGAAAGTAGTTCTCTTTAAGACCTTTATGACATTCAACATTGAACAACCAATTCACTGCCAGAATCATTCTTTGAAGTTTGTCAAATCAATAAATAAAACAATATATCAGACCGGTTCATTGCCTTGGCCTCCCAGTGAACCATATTACATACCACAATATGCTTAAAAACAGACCATTATCTCTCGGTCTTCTAATACTTCGACAATGGCTTGGTTTTGACACTGTGGCTCATGTCAACAGGCTCTTGTACTGGCTTTAATTAGTGGCGAGTCGTCTGTCAGGACCTGTTATGTGCCGCACCGTTACATTGTTATCTCAGCCACTGATAAAAATATATAGCCTTTGAAGTGTCTGCCATTTGGAAAAAGTCAGAGGAGACTAAGTTGAAACTCAGGCCAGACGACTTGAAGGGATTAGTGGCTCTCAAGACAATCTCTCTGAAGCTGTCAAGGTGTAGAGTCTGTTTTAATTACTGTGATGGAAATGTGTTTATCTGGTTGTTTTGGTATGTCATTACACAAAATAGATTTTTTTAGAAAAGAAAATGCAGCTATTTGCACTCCATTTAGTATCCATTTACTTTTGGTGTACTGAGTCATTTTACACAAACACAATACTAGTAGTGGTGCATGATGGCATAGTGGTTAGACCAAGGAGCTGTAGGTACAATCCTCGGGCCAACCAAATTGAACCTCTCTTTGCAAGTTTACATTGCAGCAAACATTTCATCCGTCCATTTCATACAGATTCATATCTGTAGGCGACTCCATCTCTTTGGCAGTTTTCTGAAGTGGCACACTGAAGAAACAAGCTAATGTTTGTTGTCTGTTTGTAAAGACTGAGGTGTAGCGGTGGGTGTAGATTGTTTATCTCAGGTGGCTAAAATGTGCCGTTCGTGTTCAGACGTGTGTGTTTTTACTGCTGACTGTTAATGTGATCAATATATATCCGCCCGTTGAGGACTGAGAATGATGGGTTAAGTGTGAAAAGAGGTGACCCGGCAATGTTCTGGTCCAGAGAGTCATGTGTGAAAGGCTATATTTCTGGGAATATTCATTTGCAGGGAACTATGTGAAAGTGGCCTAATATGGTAATTCACATTTTAATGTGATCAATAACAGAAAAGGTTATCACTTGTTTAGCTTCATTTCACTGTTACCTTGGTTTCTTGTTTTCAACTCAGCAGTTCCTTAGCAACAATATGAGAAAACTGCAGCACAACATAAACTTGCATCAAAGGCATATTGCTTTTTTTGGGGCATTTATCTCCACTGCAGAATGTCTGTGGACTGCTGACTGTTAAGAGATGCAACAAATTAATAAAATACCAACAATACAGAGTGCTTGGTGTTTTTAAGTGTACTTTATTTTGTTAAGTGTAGAAGGTTTTTAAAGACAAATGAGGGAGTGATACCCCCTACTCTAAGGTCACTGTCTCACATTCATCTTCATCTCACGCTGTTACTATAGTGATGGGAGGCGGTTCTCACGGCTGATGATATTGAGTAAATAAGCAAGCAACAAGCACCACCTGAATAACAAAGTCTAAGACATGGGAGTTTAAAGCGCCTCAATTATGTTAACCTGACATTTCCGAGCAATTCACTGTTACGTTTCCTCGTCAAAAACATACTTGTAGTTGTAATTTGTCTCATTCACTCATACACGTATGCTGAGGCATTTACCTTCTCACAAACTGAACATAGTTGAAGTTTAAAAAAATACCAACATGAAAATCCCCTTTAAGTGGTAGTCTTGAGGTTATACAATAAAAAAAAGGAATACGCTCAGACAGACTCATTTGCAGTGGGAGAACATACTAAGACATGCTGACAATGTGATAAATAGAGTAAGAGTAGATAATCAGAGGCCTGGCGAAGTAGAAGAGTGATTAGCGTAACAGGCCGGGTCACGGCACAGAAGTTGATTACATGATCTACTGTAACTGGACTTTAACATAGTGGATATGGATCAACTTCTTTAATGCACACTCTGGCGGGAGCAGACACAGTGTCAGTAGGGACTAGGTAATGAGATAAAAAGTCCAGTATGTGGGATTTATGACATTATGAATTATTGAAATATTTATTAGATTGGAAGAGACAAGTAGCTCTGTAGAGTTTTGAACATATGTTAAAATATAATAGTTAGTATAATTAGTATATAATAGATACATATATATATAGTGAGTTTTTTGTGCATTGTATTGTGTCTTTAACTGACAGCTAACAAAACCAAGGGAAAACTTTGAGCCAATCAGACGCAAATGCAAAATCTCACAGTGGAGCTCTCCGTGGTTCTGAAATGCTGGTTTTGCTAGTAAATGGGTTTGCTCATTCATGTGGAAGTTCTTTTTAACCACTAAACTGTTCAAATTTTACTCTGATACAAAATGAGTTTGAGTTTTATGAGTAAAAATCCAGGCCCATTTTTTTTTTTACTTAGAACATTAAATAGTTAAAATATTAATGCTTTGGCCTTGTCCTGAGTATTCTTTTGCCTCTATGAATCAGACATCTATAAACCACTAGATTTGGTTACACAACATTTTTCAAGCTTTATCAGGTGAGGGCTGCACACCTGGTTTTGGCATGTTTTTATTTGATTTTTCGTTAATAGAAAAAGGGATAGGCTCTAGCTGAAACCCTACCTGCAGACAGAGCACTGTCTTTGAGGCTGGAGAGCAGTGAACATGACGATGACGGAGTAGTTTCTGGGCGGGGCTTTTACGAAGCGCCGGAATTTATCCCCATTCATCCTGACGACCGAGCGACGGGACGACCACTCCATCATCTGGTCCACCTTCTCCGAGAGCAGGTTCTAGACAGACAAAAAAGGACATTAGAGACAGAAAAGAGTGTATATTAATGTTCAAATATAAAGCAATAAATGCAGTACAGTCAGCGTAAGATTTTAAAGAACCCTAACATCCAACTAACCAACTTTTCATATTATAATATTTCCTCTTCAATAAGCGGTTTGTTTTTTTCCTATCCATGTTGAGTAACCATGTATGCTGAGCCACTGATCTTCTGGGAAGCTCAAAATGCTTGAATTACAATATTTACTATGTAGGCCACACAGCCTAGGAAAAACTAACAGTTGCGCTAATTGAGCCTTGTGCTTTACTGTGTCGAGTACCGCCTTGGCCTCAAGTTGTAAAAGTGGGCGTGATCATTGGGGAGAGAGGGCCTTATTGGATTTGTACCAATTCCCTCACAGAGAGAAGGCAACACCTGCTTTAAATAAATGTTTTTTTTTATGTGACATGCAAATCAAAATGTGTATAGAATTCATTCAAAAGGCTAAAAAAAGCCATAATACGTCCACTGTAAAGCCATTGGGAAGTAATATGCAGCTACTGAATAAACATGCAAATATAAGTCCTGACACAACTGGGAATGAGGTCACTTACTGCATCCTTAATGTGCCGCAACTTTCTATTCTCAGCTTTCCATCTTCAAAAGCAGTGCACTACTTTTGTGTGTGTGACTTTGTACAGTAGTGTGTTGTTTTGCCTTAGCCAACTCTGACCTTTTGGCTTAGCGGGATTCAATTTACTCAACACACTACTGTATTTCACACGCAAACAACCTGGAAGTGTGACTGCAATCTCATACTGTAAACAGCCAAGTCAGGCCTCTTCCCGTCTCTAAATTATGGCTTAGTCCATTGTAATTCACAGTTATTTTTGCATCACATTAGTCAGTGTGGGTTACCGTGAGTCAAAATTGGAGATTGAATATATATACTATATAAACTTTGCGCTATCATACCAAGTCATTTTGCAACATTTTATGACGAGCTAAATTTAAGAGGCAGAAAGTACAGCTAGTTGAAGTATGAATTCATAATAACTACACTTATTCTCTTAATACGTTTTACATTTATACTTCCACTTTGACATCATGTTGACTACCCATTCCTACAGTCGAATATTGACTGCATTTTTTAAATTAAAACTATAAACTAGGGTTTTAAGTGATCATACCTTGAAACTTTTAAAAACACAGCATATGTACAGAGTGGGCCATAAGTTTCCATACATAAGAAAATGTGCAATGTATATTTGTTTATGTTTCAGATACCCTAGAAGATCTCTTCCCTCTTGATTTCTATCTTTGGGGGCACACATCAGGTGACGATACGAGACATAAATCATCTCAAGGAATGAATCATTAACGCCATTACAAGCATAACTCCAACTGTGCTAATGAAAGTTTATAAACAGTGGAAAACATGTATTAATGTGTTTTCGAAACAATGGTGATCATGTAGAGCACATTATATCAAAAAAATCAATTGAAAATTTTAAATCTTTAAATTTTACCACCCTGTACATTAAATCAAGATGTAGATGCTTTTTTGCAGTAATGGGAGGAGTTAATTAGGAGGATTACTCACACACAATACACTAATACAAACACAAACAGTATAAAGTGCAGCACACGTACATAAACATTCAAAGACAAAGGAGCAAACCCTCTGACTTTCTCTCTTTGACAGAGCTGTCAGTCCGAGGTGCCAATCACAGTCACACTAATGATGCACTTGGTTCTGTCCAACACACACATAAACACACAGCACAGAATGCACAGTGTGGAAAACTTAATGAAAGACTAAAGCATCTAAGGAGTGGAGATTCTCAGAGCACAATTGTTGTTATGAGGAACCAGAAATTGTTATTTGAAAGAGAATGTTGAAGTTGTAATATATATGGGTCAAGTTGTTTTATATTCAAATAGAGATATTTCAACTTTGTGATTAAGATGAAAAAATGTGCCTGAACTTATGGTTACGGCTTTTCAAAAGGCTGCATCATTACCTGCACAAGAAGAATTTTAAGATTTCTATCACATTTACTACAAACTAAAAGAAAAGAGCCTTGAATGACCCTGGAGTTAGTAAGTCACGCAAACACCAAAGGTTTAAAAAAAAAAAAAAAAAAAAAAAAAAACAGAAAGTGAAAGAAAGTGACAGGGTGTGAGGCAGGACTGAGTCATGTAGTGATTACCACCTCACTAAAGGTCATGAAGGGAAGGGCAGCCAGTCAGTCATTAGGGCACTCACTTTGCTCAAAACTGTCAAACAAATGATCATCAAGTCAATCAAAGGATTTCACTTTCACTGACTCAGACAATTATATAAAATAGGGCTGTTGTTACTGTATTATTTTTGACATAGATGGGTGGTAATCTTTTTCTTCATTAGAAGAACGCAGAAATGTGATTTAAAGCAAGCCTGAGTAATGTTTGTCCACTGGATGACGATTGACTATGTTGCCGAGTAGTTCTGGGGAAATGAACAAATAAGGTGAGAGTGTATTTTCACAACTGAGAGGAATATACCAAAATGTTGTACTGGGATAACAAAAACATATATTTCTGTGCAAAAGTTTCATCAACAAACCTTGCTCATGAAAGGCTAACAATGATTGCTTAGTCGATAATCCTGCTCTTTGGTCTAAACAGAGAGAGGGCTGTGTGAATGAGCCCTGCTGCGGCCAAGAGGCTGCCATACACAGCCGTCCAATTCTCCCATTGTGAGGCGAGGATTACTGGAAATTGGTTTCATATAACAAGGAACAAAGCCTCATCACACACATACATGCAGTACACTACAAACACACACACACACACTGTCCTTTTTCGGGACCAAGCGCTAACCTCCAGAGTTTAAAAGTGAATCGAGTTGGCCAAGGGAGATAATGGCAAATTATATAAAACTACAATAACTAGTTAAGCTAACATTTCTCTGTTGGCTTTAGACAAGTCTAGCATTTAAAGCCATTTAATTCTTTAAAAGGGCCCCAGATACTATCAGCACAGCATTTCTGATTATGTTACAATGTTGTATCCATCGAAATATACAGAGTTGTGTTTAGTTTAATTCATTTATGCATGTAAGTGGCAGCTCCTGTGTAACTGATAGTTTCCCAATGTGTGAAATAAATGGCTCCTAAACAATGCATTATCTAGTCTGTATTAACTTTATATCATTACTACCATCTCCCTGACGGCAGTGAGCACGTCACAGAAAGTCTGATAGTCTGGATTTTAAAATGGTGGCGTGAAAGCAAAAGTTTGCGAACCAAATAAAGAGAAAGGAATAATCTAGACTCTAACAGACCTTGGTGCGGACTTTCAGGTGTGAAAACGGCCTAACACTTGAAAGAAGCCACAAGACTTCCTAACTGTTGTTTTTGTGGCTGTGATGAGTTGTTCTTTCACGCTATTCTGTTTGGGCTGATGAAGTGGGCGAGGGGATAGAAGGCCTCAATGGATCAAGCACCAATTCTGAGCTTTTTCAGAGAGAAAGCACAAGAAAAAAGTATACATAATTAAACATATTTCGATAGTCGAGTTACAAATCTTACAATGATGGGGATTCTTTTTTTACTTGAATACATTATTTTAAAATTCTTTTTGATTAATGTTAGAAACAGTGAAGTAATTTACAACCTTGTTTTTGACAATTAATGACTGTCAAATATTACAAGTTAATTAAACATGACACAACAAATCAACACAGTGCTATTGTGAAAACAGTAATTAACGCTCTTCCTTTTTCACAGTACAACACCCAGTTTTATTCAAGACATCCGTTTAAATGTTAATGATTAGGGGCGGCAGTGGTGCAGTGGGGTAGGCGCTCGACAAGAGGGTTGGTGGTCCCTGGGCAAGACACTTAACCCACATTGCCTATGAGTGAATGTGGCTGTGTGATTGGTGTTCGGTGATGGTCGGAGGGGCCGTAGGCGCAAACTGGCAGCCACGCTTCCGTCAGTGTGCCCCAGGGCAGCTGTGGCTACATAAGTAGCTTATTATCATCAGGTGTGACTGTGGAGTGAATGAATAATACAAAAATATGTAAAGCGCTTTGGGTGTCTTGAAAAGCGCTATATAAATGGAAGTTATTATTTTTATTTTATTTATGTAAAGTCTGTAGTCTATAGAGGCTACTAAAGTAAAACTCGACTGCTATTGGTCAAAGTGGTGCCTCACAAACTCTGATTTGATGTTGCCGTTGTATAGAGGACAGGAGAGGGACTAAGGTAACTTAATAATTATGACAGATTACCTACTTTACATCATAGAACAGCATTTCTAATTCTTTTATTTGTATTTATTCTTACACTACACCTTTAAGAGACTTGAATCATTTATAGGCCACTACATCAAACACACAGAAAATGAATGATTGAATAATAATGGATTTGATTTTATCTTCTCATTGCATTACTCATTCTCTCCACAGTCACATTTATATTGTTTCTTGATAATTATACTTTACAGCTTCAAAATAAACAGAAATATATTGCACTGATGTGTTATTTTGATTGATTTTTATATCAATACTGTTCCATTATCTTGGAGGTCAGCACTAGACATGCTCGGTTCTGTCCTTGCCGAGCTTTCCTTTCACACATTTTCAAGACTGTTATGACTATTCTTGCATATACCATATCAATGTAAACACTCAGACAGGAGCAGGTTTGGTCTATAAAAAGAACACGCTGTGACAGTTATGTATAAATGACATAGCTCACCCCCTTCTGAGTCCACTTCTGAGTCCACTTTGCAGAGCCAGCACTTTACGGACGGCTTAATAAATAATATCATAAGGGTATTTAGTCGAGGCATGTTTAGTTGTCACATGAAGGTTAGTTCTGTAGACAGCAGAGAAATTCGCCTGTCACTATGATTGGTTGCCATTGCCTTGACACGAGCTCCTCCACTACAAACTGTGAGCATAAATATGAAGCAATAACTCGTTTTATATAGAGGCATCCATCTTGAGAAGCCGGAGCAGTGCTGCAGAACCTTGAGTCTTGACTGGATCTGCTACAATAGTTGGCAAGACTTGAGTTGCCTTTGTCTCAATGTCCCTCTAAAAGTGTACACTCAAAACATGAACTTTCAATCTATTTCAGAAGTCTGAGATAAATGCCGTTCTCTGATTCTGCAAATAATAGTGTGTGGATAAAAAAGCAAAATCTCACCCTAAGCACAATAGAAAAGAACTATTTGACATGATTATCTGTGTATTATACATTCATATGGAATTCCCATTGTAATAATATACCTGTTTATTTCCACACTTCTACCATGTTATTACTGGGCTGTAAATCTTTGGACCCTGTGAGTTCCAATGACTGAGACAAGTCGTATATACAACTCTGTCCAAAAGCATGGCACTCTCACACTTCCTGCTCTACATTTGCTCAAAAGCACTGGCTCAACCCACTTCCCAGTATTCTTCTGTCAACTCTGGGAAAAGGGTTGCATATCCTTCCTGCCTCCAAGACGCTGGCCACTGGGACACTGTGAAAAAAAGCCATCCTTGGGGGCAACTGTATTGGACATCTCCCTCTCGGCCTAGACTAGACTATTGTCTGTTTAAACAAAACGGTCCCATTTCCTGTTACAGTTTCACATTGAATAAATACTCCCTTATATGTTTGTTTAGGATTAGTTTGTGATGAGACTGGGATATTGTTTGCTGCTCATTGAAGTCACCTTGCTTTGGTTTGTAGCCGTAGGCCGGTCTCGAGGGCTGTGTCAACATCATTGACTGGGGCCCATTGACAGAGATGACTGCATTGTTTGACACTCAGTTTATTTACATTGTGCAGTGATAAGATTTAAATCAGAATGAACGAGTTTTCTCATTGCATTGTTTTGCGTGTTTACATTGACACATATTTGGAGATTTTTTTCATGAGAGTTTGTATAGTATGAGATAATATTGTTATTTTAATGAAAGAATTGAGTGCACACAGATGCTTGTCTCAGTAAACTCTCCCAGGGCTGAACAAAACACCCGTACACAGTGTATCTACTGTCGGTGTGTCCCCGGGCAAGACACTTTACCCACATTGCCTGTGTATGAATTCAATTCAATTCATTTTTATTTGTATAGCCCTATATCACAACACAGTTGCCTCAAAAGACTTCACAAAAAGAGATGTATGTAAAACAATAAAAAGGGTCATTGCAAACAGTAACACGTTA